>VOMN01093396.1:0-48814 GCA_014899125.1 Orchestia grillus
AGCATTAATTCATGTTTCTTTCTACGTTGATCAGATAAAGGAGGATAAAACGCCACAATGAGGACTGTACTGGTGCTGCTTGCTTGCCTGGGCGGCGCATGCGCTTTCGCCAACATCGATGACAAAATCATTCGCGACTACGGAGGCCTTGCCGTGAGTACCGGGGCAGTGTAGCACATTTGGGCATTACATTTGAGTGATCGGTAATTAGGATAACATCCGGGTCTATGTTGATGTATGTGTTTGAAAGTGTGATTTTGTTCGAGTTACGAAGAAATGCATTGCGAAATGCATTGTGAAGAAATGCGAAGAAAATTACTTGTAGAAAGTTGACTCTTAAGTCATCATAGTTCGTCATTCTTGCTTAATGTTTGATGTAAGTGCTGTTAAATATCATTGAATTTACAGGACATTGTTGTTTTTGGTTACCTGAATTGAAGATAATTTACAGGCTAAATCAGAGATTATGAAAGCTTCACTGCTTACACTCACCTATGTTTCAGCTAATGCGCGACTGCTTCGGTGAGGACATCTTCAAGCACTTCCTCAAGGAAGTGCGAGCTGCGATGGCTTTCTGCCGGGACAAGGCAGTCGAGCCGTCAGTGGGCTCCTCGCCAGCGGAGGGAGAGAAGGAGAGTCAGGTGAAGAACCGAGTTCGTGGGACATACACCCTTCATTCGTGGGACATACACCCTTCGTATACGTGCAGGACGTTCCCTTCGTAATGACCCACACTTTGTACATTTATCGCAGCCTCATTTTTGCATTTGACTCCTCAATAATGCTGAAAACCGTAATAGATTGCTTTTGGTAATTGTATATAGGAATATTTTGACACTGATTTTTAATTTAAATTTCGTCGCTGGTGTAAACTCGTTACTAAACGTATTCTTCTTTCGTTTTTCAGATTTGCGATTAGATTTAGATTTGCTTTTAGATTTTTCTTTTAGATAATTTGCGTGTGTAGCTGCTATTATTTTTCTTTCAACTTGAACGTGTTGTGCTCCTAGGAAAGCACAAGAATTCATCTTTAACAATGTATCAAAACATAATTTATTTTCATAGGCAGTCGAAAATGTTCTCTCTAGATATGGCTCTCATACTGGAATGAGGGAGTGCAATCCATCTTGAGTGTCTTAATGCGATGAAAATTTCCTATTTTACACGAATGAAGATGTTCCCCGAGGGCAAATGATCTACATCAGATGGATGCCAGTACTATTATTCACTGAGCATAGATGCCTGTACGGTAACCGAGAGTTGGTGCATAGGTTTAATCCCCTCACGCTGGTGTAACTATTAATCCTTTGCCATTGTCACTACCGTAGCGGAGTTAGAAAATGCATAAAAGCTATAATTTCCCCGATGTTAAAGGCTAGGAGGCGTAAGAACTGAGAAACATTTGCTGTAATCACTCGGCAATTACGCATTGAAGCTCTCCTATTGATTTCATGAAACAGTTCCTGGCTAATTTCCTTATTGAATTTGAATTTTCTAATTAGCGCATGCTCTCATGTAAGAGCTATGCATACTCACTGGCTTACCAAGAAAGGATGGGTCTCTTAATCGGAATGTATTCCCTCTGTCACACGTCCGAGCTTTATATTTACCCCAAATGCGTATAATGCGGCAACAGCTTACGTTTCATGAGTTAAGAATAAACGCTTGGTAATACTTTCATACATTGCTTCGACAATTCTATCCTATTTTTTCCCATAAAAAGATCCTATTTCTTTCCTGTCAACTGATGTCTAGTTAATTCACACTTCCTTTCAAACCTAAAGCTATTGATTGCTGCCGTTTGATGCCATAAACCTGCTAAATGTAGTTTATTATTTAGGAATGCTATCATCGATCGGCTGATATGGTGCATGTATACCGTTATCGGTATTCCAGCGTACAAGAAAGGAAAGTTTTTTAAATATTCCGGTGCATTTTATTTTTTGCTGTTCAAAAGTTTGCCAGTTGGATTTTGTACGTCGAGTATGTCTTCGTTCGGAGGTGTTTCTCAACATCCGCACCTTTATTTTATTCTCAGCAAATATTTGCGTATGACCTGGAATGTTTTTTCAAAATTCTGTTCTAATTAAATTTTGGAGATCACGAAAAGTACGGATATGAAGTGTAGGTCAGACTTTGAGATTCGGATAGTAATCGAACTTCTTATCAAGATGAACATCAAATCCAGTTACGTTCACGTACCTGCAGGCAACTGTTATCGTAAATGCACAATTACGGACAATTTAAAAATTCAAATACGCCAAAGAAAACCAACTACAAAAAACTTCATACTTACACCTTAACATTTATTTTGGAAGCGGAAAAGTTCACAAAAGTTCACGGAATTTGTTCACAGAGAATAAAAGTTTTGGAGCCTTGCTCCATCTTACGCATTGCGTAGAAATTTCATTTGTTGCTAAATAATTATCGTACTCGTATTACAGTGTTGTTTTAAGTTTTTTCACATTATTTATTGGCAATATGGCATTACTACACAATTTTATACTTCGAGATTTTTTGACTGGGTAATTTTCGCAGTATTATCATTATCAAGATATTATTTTCATCTTTGTGTTTACAGACTTTCCGCAATATTTCTTTTAAAAATAAATCAGATGTTGCTAAGAAATAATATTAAAATAAGGTATTTCCGAAAATAGCGTTTTATCAATACAGAAATATTACACTGAAAAATAAGTACTGAGCACTGATAAGAAAAAACTCATTTTCAAATCCCGATTTCGAAAAGGCTCCTGAAGGATAAGATGTCACTTTTCGTACATGCTCGTGTCCTGATTTTTTATCAAAAATTATTATAATCACGTTCGACAAACGATGCATTTTACCATATTATAACCAACTTCTTTCCAGGAAGTTGAATTGAAATTTTTTTCTCTCTTCAGCAAATGGACATCATGTTCGACCGCGCCCACGTGCATAAGCTGTCGGTCCGAATGCGCCTGGCCAGTTCCAACTACACGTGCGTGCAACAGCAGCTCGGCTACGTGAGTGCACACATCTCGCCCTCGCACTCTTCCTCTCGACTCCACACAATTTTCACCTTCCCCTCCATCGTCTACTGCACAGATGATCGCACGTGACCCTTTATAGACCGAGTTACTTTAGCGATAACACCACCTTTAGCTTTGTACGAATACCTGCATGGTTACAGCCACGTGCATACTCGTCTGTGTATGAAGCCTGCGCTTAGCTTCTAAGGGAAAACTTGCAGCATCCTTTTGTGCGCATGCAATAAGACGACGTTTAGTGTGTTACGAAAAGCTAGCAGCATCCTTTAAAAGGTTAATTTTGAATTGCATGTAGACGGCAACGGGTGAAAATTCCTCCCATTCCTGACAATTTTACAAATTGAGCCTCCTTTGTACTTCAATTTTTTTTCAAATTTTGTAACAAAATAAGCAGACTCTTGGTTCAGTAGGTGGTTGTACGCGAGAGAAACAAACTGAGACATCACTATAAGTAAATAAATGTGAGGTACTTGTCATACTTTTCAGTAAAAGAACGAGAGGGGAGATGACGTGCTTTTGCTACTCTACTTCCCTTTGCAGTTTTTTAATATACTCACTTGACAACGTATACACTAGCCTCAATATGTGTATTGGTAATGCTATTTCCACCGTTATTATTCGAATGAAATGATTCAAGTCATCCCACTTACTGGCAACTGAAAAATTACACGTCATTTGTTAAAGTTATGGCTTCAAAAGTGAATCCCAGCCTAAAAAGTGAACGAAGTTTGGATCTGTTTTGTTCTCAAATACCTACAAAGTTTCATTCGCTAGAATATAAATTTGAATTTGGATAAATCAGTTGATGTTACAGCTCTGGAATATGGTCCTGTGGGGTTGTTTCTTCCTCTCCTGTCCTTCAGCTGAAGCTGAAGCTTGTAATTACAAAGAACGTGGCAACAAAGTAGCAGTTTTCTTTCTTCATTATCAGGCGAACGATTTTTTGTCCCTTCAGTTGACCATAGAGAACTGCGAGTACAGAATGTGACGCCAGTGTAAATACTGTAGTTAGACGCCTGTGTCTGCAGTACAATTAACAAGTCGTGGCTGAATATCGCTACAAAATTCAAGAGACAGAACTTACAACAGATAAAATTTTAAAGGTCTTGAGCAGAGTCTGAGAAGAACAAGAGGGAGTTGAATTTGGGAGACACTTGACCAGCTTTGATAAGGAATTTTCAACTTGTGTGTAAACACAACTTTCTCGTGCGTTGTGGCGNAATTATTTATACTCATATATTATACACTAACAAAAATGAAAGTTTAAATATTTGTTTGATCAAAGTTTTTAAGTTCCAGAAGATTTTCGCCGATTGATTTGAAATTGTGACCTAACGTCGAATACTTCTTTGTATATTTACACTTTCGAACAACTTTTTTACGCACGCTTATTGGGAAACATCGCTGTTTGAAAAACACCGCTATCTGTTGGCTATCCGTGCTTCTTTTTTTCCGTTTCTATCTAACAAAACTGAGCAGCAGCAACACGTAGCCCCGGGACAGCTAGTTTTTGAATATGCCCTAATTAATCCTTCCGCAGGCTACTTTTTTAGCAATGCTCACACCAAAAGTTTCGACGGCGTTTTTGAATAAAACTTAAAATGAGGGTGCTGGATTGAATTTATTTTAAAGAACTAATGAACAATAATATCAAATGAACCACTTCATATTTATTTATACTCATGTCAATAACCTGTTGCGAAGCCTTTGATTTTAATAACTACCTCCTGACGTTTTTTGTAGATCACTACAAGGTTCTTGCAGACATCAACAGAAATCTTGGACAATTCATCTTTTACAGTTTCCTCCAATTCTTCAAGATTCTTGGGTTTCTTGGCGTCGAAATTTTTCTTAACTAGCCCCCAGAAGTTTTGAGCTTTGGCTTGGCTACTGCAGAACATTCATTTCATTTTCTACGGGTGGCTATGGGTGGGGTGACCTCTCTGTAGACAACCTGATGCTGTTTACCGTGTTACTACCAGAGTGCTATTGCTCCTGTATAGGTATTAAACATGTGAGTTTTTATTGTATTGTAGTTTGACGGAGTGAATTTTACCCTGGAATGGTAACCTCGGGTGTCTTATACTGCGTAGTTTGCCTTCCATTTTTCCTATGGTTTTAAGACGAAGAGTCTCTTCGTCGAGTAATGTTAGATTTAGTGATACCCTTCCAGGGCTAAGTTAATTTCAACTAATAATTTATGCTTTTAAAACGCCAATAAATCTCTCCCTTGATTATTGGTTGCTGGCTATGGTTCATTGAATTAACTGTATTATATATGCCTTTACCGGTTCGGAAGTGATCTCTCCTGAAATTTTCAGTTTCTATTACCGTAGGCCTCCTTCAATACAAGACAGAGTTATACAAATGAGGAAGAAGATAATTGCGAGGCCTGCTCAGATGGAGTTGTTCATCATATACTCCCTGACGGTATTCTGGCTTCCAAACCAATCAGAATAGTAGCCTTCGCTGTCATTTTATCATGCAAAACTCATACCTAGAGACTGTTAGAAATTTTTTATAATTTGATTTGAAATGACTTTACAGATTGATGATTCTTACAACATCCAGTACGAAAATATTATAAAGGACATCAAAGAGGTGGGTCGCTTCGACGAGCGCCTCATGGAAGATCTACTGGCCTCCATCAACCAGTGCCGCGACTTTACAGTAAGTTACAGTAACTTTACAGTAAGTTTTTGTTAACTTCTGATATACATATATAGACCGTACTGGGTACTCCCAAAAAATGAATGCTTTTCATGAAAAGAAAAGTTTCCCTTATTGCTTCCATTTGATAAAGATTTCAAATACAACCGCATCCACTGTTTTTATACAAATTAATGAGAGCAAAAGTTCCGCTGCTCCGAAAAACACATTGGCTTTCGTTCTCAAGTGGTAGTTATGCCGTACGCGTAATGGCCTCGAAAGCAAAAACCAGTAGTTCAAACATCTCTCTTGGTCGTACTATGCCAAGGAGGTAATTTGTCTTAATGTGGTCTATGTCTGGTTAAATTGAGGGCTGAATTATTGGTGCATGCTTGTATGTTCCCAAAGCTAGTGCCTGTCTTTGTAAGCGGACCCTGTACACACAAGTGTACTCTGTGTGGATACTTCATGCAAGCCCCTGTGTTCATTGTAATTTAGTTTGTCTAAAGTTAAGTATATCATGCCCACATTAGTCGTTGTATTTAACAGCTGGCGGTGGAAAGCAATGAGTGAAAATATTCGAGAAACAGAGGCTCATGACGTGTAGTGTTGTGCCGATTAGGCAGCGTCGGCCAGAATTGGCATTTTTGGCTCGAATCGGCACAAGCTGAAAAATCCTGATGCCGATTCGAACTGTACTTGAAATGTAAAATGTGATTAAAAATATAATTTTAATATTGGTTTTAAATCAACATATACGGGGTTTGAAGCTTTTGTAATTATGTAAAAGCATTTCTGTATTTTATGATATTAATTACTTTAAACGAAATCTGTTTGTGTGGTCATTAACGTTCTATGCTATTTAAGTCAAGTAGTCAAGTTTTATACAAGCACGGACGTGTATTTTTTGATGAAATGAATTTAATGACGAAACAATTTTTGAAGTATTGGCAACGAAGAGAGTCCCTCGTTCACTCGGCTACTTAGGCGCATATAGGCGCGACTGGTTAGCGAGTATGTAAAAGTATTTTTTTAATTTTATGATATTAATTACTTTAAACGAAATCTGTTACCGTGGTCATTAACGTTCAATGCTATTTAAGTCAAGCAGTCAAGTTTTATACAAGCACGGACGTGTAAATTTTGATGCAAGAGAGTCCCTCGTTCACTCGGCTACTTAGACGCATATAGGCGCGACTGGCGAGTGAGCGTTCCCTCAAGTCCCAGAACCACTGCCTGGGCTGTCACGGGCACAGGTAGACGGAGTCGCGCGTCAGGGTTATAGTTGCCATTACTGTGAAGGGGGTGTTATTTTCTTTAAGTGTAATCTATATTAACATTGCACAAGCGCGCATTGAGATCCATACTGTTGGATGTTAAAGGTTTCCAACTTCTGTAGCACTCTGGAATATTCTATTGAAACTGGCCCTGAACACATTTCATTTCTTCTGATATGGGAATAATTTGGAAATGGCCTCAAACAAAGATGGCGGCTCCATGGTGTAATTGATTGATAAGCTTGATCTTAATTGTCACTGATCTGTTGTATACGTAAAAATTGTTAAAAATTTCAATTTGATTCCGTAAGTGAATAACAATTCTAAACAGTAAAGATTGTGCATTGAGACGAAATCAGCACCGGCATCCACAAAAAATTAAGAATCAGCATATATAACGGTATCAACAAAAAATCTAGAGCTGGCTCATCACTAATTACTAGCTATGCAATTTGATCCCTCACTTTTTGCAACCGACATGTCAATTTGCAAAGTAAAAGATTCCTAAATCTAGTTTTGTCGGCAAAAGCCTCTACAAAAAACTCGAATTCCTTATCTTCTTATTTATTTCCCCTCGCCAGACTTGCGTTCCGCTGGACAACATCCAGTTTCCGATGCCGCCGGACCAAATGAAGTACCTGAACTTCAAAAACTGCTTCGATCTGGGGTCCATCAGGGCGTGTGTCAAGAAACAGTTCAGGAACAAAGAGCCCGACTACGACTTCATGGGTGCCCAGAACATCTTTGATTCTTCTACTGCTGATGAAAAGTTGATCTCGATTTTGTGGCGACACACATCAAGTTTCTTCTAATTGTGACCCAACGATCCGATGCTCGCCTCGATTTTAGTTCGCCCACCTGTAGGAGTACAAGAATACATACGGTCAAAAATGCCTTTAAGGAAATGTCTTCGATCTCTATAAGAAGAAAGGAAATGTTGAAGACATCTATTGATTAACTTTGATGTGACTATTAATATCCATGAAATTTAATTGTATTCTTCAAGGCCCTAATTTTACTTTTCAAATTTGAAATACTGATTAAGCTGAGTCAAAAGGCGCAAGGAGGGAAGGTAGATATGGTCAGTCACTATGGAATATTAACCACAGTGTTAAAACTGGTATTCAGTATTCAGTGAATGCAGATTCCAGATACCCTTCTCATAACACTCTGGCAGACAGATGTTTGGCACCATTACGAAAAGCTTTAAGTATTCCAATCCTAGTGATAGTGTTTGAGATGTTTAACAAAATTAATCCAATGTATATTTTTTTGGTAAACGTTAACTCATTCAATTCGTTGCAATGTATTTTACTGCGATGGTAATCACCTCGAAATCTTTAGTATATTGTACACATATTTGGGCATAGTACGTCCCTGTCTTTTCTGTATCATGTCTTACTCATGAGCGCAATAAATTTATCAACAATAAGACTCTTGCCTCATTTTTGTGTGTTTCTTGTTTGAGCAAGTGAGCGAGGGGGAAGTTTTTGATGTCCACCCATGATTACCTCTTCAATGATAGTTATTTTCTTTTGCTCTAACTTCAGTTCTAACAGATCTTTGAGCTCAGTGCCAAGTTCACTTGCAATAATACGTAGTTATTTGAAGAAAAAATTGATAAAACCCTTCGTTAAACACTTTAATTATTAATTCAGGGAGAAAATATCTGAAAAAAGACAAAAAAATCGTTTTACAGATGTCTGTCACACTTGTCGAGAGGAAACTTTTCTAATGAAGTCGAAAACTGACTGCCCAAATTTTTTACTGATCATTTTCGTTCATAAAATAAATTGGGTGCCCAATTCTCGGTGTTTCAATTTTGTAATTTAGCTACGATGTAAATAATCTCGTAGAAGATGAACGCTTCAGTGGCCTAAATTTATGAACTATAAAATATTATCTGCACACGATTCAAAATCGGTCCATTTGCTTAGATGTTTTGTTGCCTTGAACACAACTGCCTGCGAGTCCGTAGCGTTCAAGTTTGGAAGAAAGTTATCGAGCTTCAGTCATTCGTTCCAATAGTGAGGCGGCGGTGCACAGAGTGCCGTCACCAGGTGGGGGTCGCTGAAAAGAAGTCCTAGTCGAGCTTTGAACGCGTCAGAACCAGTGGTGTTGACTTAACACGGCTAGCATCCCTGCGGAACTTCTGCTATCGAGAAAGGTTTGGCTTTGGGCTTTTGCTCCAACTTGCACGTCCTTCTGTCGCTTACGTAGCTTTTATTTTCTTTGTCATTGTAGATCCGAGAGTTTTCCTTGAGGGTTCTTTCGCCGCTCTGTTCCTATTTCTGTCTCAAAAAAAAAAGAAAATCCTTGAATCTCAGGTTTCCACGTCGACACACGCGACTCGGGCTAGGCTGACATTCCGTATTGCGTGGCATACTCACGATGTCTTCGCCGATTCGTGAAAGTATCATCGTAGAACGTTTTAGTCCGTAGAACAAGATACATACATTTTATGGATTAATAGATTATCTGGAAATTAAAACTTATAATTAATGAAAACAATGAGAATACTCTTCAATACTGTTTAATAAGGACGACATGATTTATATTTACATTGCACAAAATAGCTCGGAGAAATGCGGACCTCATTTGAGAATACTTACAAAAAAAGCAAAGCAGTGAGTGACATACTGTAGAATCTACGAGAGTGTCTGTAAAAGCAATCTTAGTCAAATAAGGTAGGGATTTATTCACAATGAAATCTGTTGCTGTGTAATATGTTTGCAACATTTTTCAATTAACTATTTAAACCTTGGATTAAAAAAGTTGATCACTGTTCGCAGTACTTCAACTCAACTGTATTCTCTTTTGAAACAATAGTTAGAATAGGTATTAGAAAACAGTTTTCCTTATTTAAAATAATTAAGTAAAGTTAAACTGGTTTAATATTAGATAAGGAATTTAAATAAAAAAATGAGGCGTGCATTTATCTCAGGCAACGTACATTATTCATTACTCCGGAATGTGCCAGAAATAATCTTTCTCTGTGGTATAAAAGATTGAGCTATTATCATGTTCAAAGAGAAATAACTATTTTCCATACTGGTTAGATTTCATACTGCAATATGAGGAATCTTTTCCTTAGGTTCAGCATTAGGCGTAGAAATAACTTATTCAAGTTATTGAGTAAACTTTTGCCATTCACTCACGGTGAATATTCCAGGACATGACAAATATAATATTTTATGCATGGCTACAGTCAAAGTTTAATACTACAATTTTACCCGAAAAAAGGGATTGAAGAGAAATAATAACAATAGCAAATGAAAAGGACGAGTGCCTGCCGAAGGTGCGAGTATTTCGAACGAGGCTCTTCAGGAGCACCAGTCTGTAGGTGGGATATTAACGGTGAAATTTACTTGTATTCATATTGAAGCCTTGCAAAAGATATGTTCTCACTTCTCTACATCACACTACGTTGCTTTTTTGGAACACGAATGTTTTTTACATTGAATTGTATTGCTGCATCGTCCGTCTAACTCGCAAGTTCCATTTGAATTTTTGCATATTGCTGCACATTCACCTTTGAAAAGTTGCCGTGTATATCAGCTAAAAACGTTTTGGTCTCTCGTAATTCTTCATCTCCTAAAGCATTGTTCTTCCTTTTCACTGAGCAGTTACCAATGGATCAATACGTTTGCGTGGCTCCCTCGTACTTCAAGGTCTCATGGGAATTAAACATCTCTTCCATTAATTACATAATTTATTAATTAATTAACTTAATTACATCAATTAATTATTAGTGCTTGTTATTCAAAGTCGCCCTCTGTACCTTAATCAATATTTCACGTTGGCGTGTACGTAGTATCTTGTTCATTACGTATATTCCAAATAACTCCATTTATCATAATTAAGTTGCAGATTATAACTCCATTTATCATAATTTTCATTTCAGTTTTCTGAACCACTATTCTCCCCAATGCTATACTCGATTACAACGAGTAAGTTTTCTTTCATTAATTACCTCATTATTTATACAAAATATGATATTTGTCACCATTGAAAATTACATGATCCTTCCATTTTTTCTGTTCAAAGGAACGTCCTGGAATCATCCCATTCATAAGTATCTTTAACCAAATTCGGTTTTGCTTACCGTCAAACCATAATATCGTTTGGCCGAGATATTTTATCGGTCAAAAATTTTTGATGGGAGTTCATCGATGATAAAATTTATATCAGATGGTTGGCACCGATCTTGGTTTCCGATACATCAATCAACTTTAATTGATTGATAACTGTTTTGATAAATCCATCCCCTCTGTTAGACAACAGAATTTTACTTACAGCTGCTGATGCTGCAACAGTATTGCCCCATCAATTCTCAGATCCAAAATAGCATTACATTCACAACTCTTGGGTTTGCTTCAAGATTTCACTCACCAAACATAATTCAGGAACAGCCCCACACATAATTCAGGAACAGCACCAAACATAATTCAGGAACAGTACCACACATATTTCAGAAACAGCGCCACCCATAATTCAGGAACAGCGCCACACATAATTCAGGAACAGCACCACACATAATTCAGGAACAGCGCCACACATAATTCAGGAACAGCGCCACCCATAATTCAGGAGCAGCGCCACACATAACTCAGAAACAGCACCACACATAATTCAGGAACAGCGCCACACATAATTCAGAAACAGCACCATACACAATTCAGGAACGGCATTTCGCTGAGCAATCTGCCAGCATGAGCACGCTAGCAAGGTCTGCTGAGAAGCGACCTTCACAACTGCTGCCATCCAGCGTCGAGAAATGGCTTCGTTACCAAAGCTACAGATCACAGCCGAGCGTCCCAAAGGCGCTCGTGACTTCAGCACAAAGATCGTGCGTTGGAGGGGCTCAAATACACCGGGAAACTCACTAGAAACTGAATTCTTGTCCCTGACCTGATATAAAAGTAAAAATGATTACATGTTGTCGAAACGCTTCTGTTGCAATTATGTCAGGGAAAAAGTTTCCTCGAATCATATTTGTTTTCTGATATGTGGAATGATGAAGATCACTGAAATGCTCAGTTGTGAGCCAATCGAAATAGAGGATGAAGATGTGTCATGAATACAGCTCTCAAATTTTTGGATGAGTGAGCATGATAACCCAAGGTCGTGAAATTATCAGTTAGAAAATTGTGTTTACTTAGTGACTAGACACTAAGTTAACGATAAAAAATTATATTTTTTAAGATTTGTTCATTCTAGATCTTATCGATCTAGATCTAGCTCATTCTAGGCTCACTCTTTGATGGAACTCACTTCCCCCTTATATCCTCATGTTCAATAGGCTCCTTCCTCTAGGACACCCACTACTGCAGTCGCAGTGGCCCTTTGCTCTCCTTCCTTCTATTTTAATGGTCGTTATTATTGAAAATAGACGTGAGAACGTCATTCCGGGACACTTCAGATAGGTTTAAGGAGCTCGACTATATGCAATTTTAAAACGCAAATTTGTAAAAAAACATGTTTGGAGAGCGCTTCTAGCTTTAAGTGAATGTATGAAGACAGCGAGGTGAAGATGGAACATGTTCATGGAAGAATTTCAATAATTTACTGAGAGTGAACGACGCCGAGATGGTTTTCCTCCTCGTTCTCGCCCAATAATTTGTCTAACAATAACAATGTGATTTGTAAATTTAATTCGGGAGCTTTTTATTATTATACAAAGCAATAGGGAACAATATTAGCAATTTCATTGCTCGGAAAGGGTTTAAATTTTCACTAGAGACTTCTCTTATTGAACAGTTTGAGCTTGGAGAAGTGCAATAAACCTACTTACGTAAAATATCTTTCTTAATAGCAATTGAAAAATTACTTCTGTAGCGTCTATATTCAATTTCCGGGTTCGCGTTTAAAACTCAGCCTGCTCTGAGCTACAAAAGACGTAGCTGATAAAATCAGCTCGTCCTCTATTGAACTGAGTGCTAAATTAAGCCTCACACAGCATATGTATAATTTCATGCAACCTGAAAAAGCTCATAAAGATCAATCTGCATAAACTTTTACCGAAGAATTTAAAACTGTGAGTCGAATTGTAAGGGTTCTTCAATGAGCATAACTGAATTTAAAAATTTCATGAGACCTGTACGGTGTGTAAGTACTTTTTCTTGAATATACTTTACCTGTACGATGCGTTTCGTACAAGAAAAATGTTAAACTTTTTTAGGAGCTCATTTGCTCCACAGAAATCCTTTCTGTTTTAACATTCCCTACAATTCTTCCCGACTGCATTTGCTGAGTGCCATTACTGTCTACACAAACGTGTGACAGCGTGCAAAATCAACTGTAGTAGCAAGCTCTTAGATTGATTAGCATCTATTTTGGTGTTCAGCGTACGCCTTGTTCCACGATTTGTATTTCTTGCTCGCCCTAGAGAGGCTTGAGCTCTTAGCGATAAGCTAAGACGTTGATGAAACTACTTCTCTATCACGGGAGGGAGATACAGACACCGAAATGCGATGAGGTTGCACTGCGTTGAAGGTATTCGTTGTGAGCTGTTGGCTGCTTGTTTGGCTGCTTGCGTGGTTGCTTGCTTGCCTTGCTTGCTTGGCTGCTTGCTTGGCTGCCTCCACACTCTCTATGTGTGTGTCTTGCCGTGACTTCAGTTAGCGAAGCGTGCGAGCAGACCAACTTCTCATGAAGCGAACACACGCTTTTCCTTGATGTGATATGCAAAGCAATGCTATGTAAACTAGAAATGCAGAGGCCAGCTGGATGCTTCTTAAATTTTAATGTGTTTTGAAAAATAAATGGTTGGTAGATTGATATAACTCTAAAGGCAAAAGCCCTGGTAATGAAGCTCAAAATTTGGTGGGCAATAATGCAAAATTGATGAAAATAAATGGCTAAGACTGTTCTTTTTGTAATGTAAGAGCACGTCAATATTAGCGAATATCTTCATTAATGTAGTTGTAAATAGTAGTCAGAGTTTGAACGCTAATGTTCAGACAAACCTTTTTATACATTTTCCCGCTTCCCTGTTTTCGGTAGGTTTGTGCATTAAAATTCAATATTTTTGTAGGATGAACTTCGTTCCATTAAATCTCGCTACATTCCTGTAACGGCCCTAATCTTCCCTCACTTTTTCCTATACTTAACTTGAGTGGGCTGCCAGCAGAATATATCATTGGGGATACTTTCCTAAATCGTCTATACTGCCCCCTCTTACTAGTTGTAGTAGTAGTTGTTGTGGTATCATAGCACCCTTAACTAAACCGAAAATTGCAACGAGAACTAATTTCAGTGGAAGGAAATTCGTTCTAAAGGAGCAACTGATCTGTGTTTGCTATATTATCACGGATACTTTTTCCGCGAGTGAGTCAAATTTGAAAGAAAATAAAGATCGAAATCAGAAAATATTAATTTCAAAATGTTTTCTGCAAAGACGAGTGCGCACCGAATATGGTGTGCACTAAGTCTACGAATAATAAATTTTAAATTCATCCTGGTAAACACTAGTGTAAAGTTCCCCCAATTTCGGTAATCAGAAAAACAAGCGATGGATATTTTTTCGAAGTTAGAGTAGAAATTCTGACACTGTAAACTAAGAAGTAAAATTAATAAAAAGTACAGTTCTTTCGTTGGATATTAAGCTCAAAGGTGTACAAAACGAATTTCAAATTGAATTTCACGCAGTTTTACAGCTATATATAAAAAAACACTCGTAAATTACACTGCAGTGTTCGAAGAAACAAAACTAAGAAATTAATGAGAAGCCTTCGACCAAGAACTCGGACTGGTGACCCAGGCTCGGCAGCGCTGGGGGAGTCTCGAGAGCAGGCAAATATGCGATGGCTGTCCATCTAAATGCAAATGTCGGCCGACGATGGCTCGTTGTTGCAGTTTACCTTGCGGACCTGACAAAGAAAGCATCATGGCGATCGTCTCGCATGTTTCTTCAACGACAGAATCACAGCGAGCAAACTCTACCAAAAGGCTCGCTTGTGTACTCAACTGCTGTGGATGAATTCCTCAAAATTGTACGGACAAATGAATACAAATGACACGCTCACAGTCCAGTTCTTGCTTGTGCATCTTGAAAGGGACGCGGGGATGCCAATTAACGTGAACAACGCGAGGAAACTGTGAACAGGACGAAGGCTGGACACTTCCGAGGAGGCGGCGAGAGACGAAGGAAGTTTCTGTTTCGAAATGTGTTACGGTCAGACGAACAGATGAAATCGTGAGGGTATACTGAAAGACAATTTGAAGACGAGCTGATTGGTGTAAAAAGTCTCGTCAGAAATCTTGGTTAGGTTCCCAGCAGCTGGGTCACGTTTCAGGGCACACGACTGATCAGCTCAGCAAGTTCGATGTTTGAATTGGACACCAGCAATCAGTTTGTTGCTGCCTGAACGTGCACAATAAGTTATAAAATGGTCAGATTGATAAAATATGCTAGTTATCGATGACGTTATCGATCTGAAATAACTGACTCATGGCCTTGAAAAACTATGGTTTGCCAAATTAAGGCCTGATCTGAAGCCTACAAAATTACAATAATAAACTATTCAACAAAATTATAAAAATTTATCTGAATTACTGTTTTGAATATGATGCTTCTGCGATGCATTCAAATAAACATTTGGTCATAATACTACTACAGAAATATACAGTAGATGCTATTTTTTCCCTTCAGTGCAGTAAATTCAAACTGTTTATTCTCACTTTCTGGTGCATAGCATATAAAAAATTTAATTTATATCAGCACAGAGGCACTCGTTTGATGCATGTGAAAAACGTTCAAACTTTCATTTCAAGAACAGTGAGGTTTAGGCTTCATACAATGCATGCAGCTTAACCGTGCTCGAAGCCTGAACAGTTATTTGTTCCTACGTCCTGCTTGTGAATTTATTCTTCTCTCAAAAGGCTTCTTTTCTATTTTAAAATTGCTTCAATCAAGTGAGTTTTCTGCGTGAATAATTTCACAAATTGCATGTCATTTGCACGTGTTGTTCTGGAGAACAAAATGATGACACACGTTTCCTCACACTTCATCTCTTTCAATTTGCTCAAGTAGGTATGACTTTAGTTGCAACTACGCGGAACTTAAAGCTCCCTTGTTACTCCGTTAAGAGTCGCTATTTCATGCCGCCTTGTTAAAATTTATCCTTCCTTATCTCTCGTGTCAAGCATTGCCTCTCGATGCTCAGCACTGCTTCTATCATCTGACACAGAAAGAAAATGATCGCCCTCGTTTGCCCGACGTTTCGAGCTCTAATTAATTTCGAGGTTTTTACGTCATCTATTCTCCATACTTGGAGCTTTGAAGTCCTTTGGAGCCGGTAATGATTTGATGTAAGTGAGCCTTAAAATCCTACCACCTAATAATACAGTTTATCGATATTTGCTCGGCTGCTCGCTCAGTGGGCTGGTGGGTCTCTCCATCCCCCTAATCTGTATTTCATAGGAGAATATGTTAATTATATGTTAATTATGAGTGTTTTGATATTAAAAAGTTACGGAACAAATTCATTTATCCACAAATTACGCAGGACAGAATTAAGAATTACCTGGTTTAGTCACATTGATATGTGGCTGTGTCGTAGTTAGGATACTGAATATCGTTTCGTGAATGAATGTGAACCATATTCAATTTAAATGTTTTTTTATAAAATGCGATATGGCAGTCTTTTGGTGAACATAGCTTATTTATGAATAGTTGACTTGAAGGGCAAGACCCGTTACATGCTTCACTGGGAAAACACCATTCAATACACAAAAATTCCATAACTCAGACTGCCGCACATGGTCTGCCCTTGACGCGGCTGTGCGGGGGGATCTGAAGTCTGGTCACCAAAATTCAGACATTTTGATGCAGTTCAGGGGCAGAGATGCGAAATTATGCCAATGTGTCGTGAGTCTAGTTCACTGCCAGCCTAGTTATCATTAGACACTTTTCTATGCAAGACAAACTTTGGTTTCAGACTGAATGCATGTATGTACTGTATATATGAATTTTTTATTAAACACTCTTCTATGCAGGACAAACGAGCAAGGGTGTACTTATCGCACATCGATTTTCACGTGAGAAAACTGTCAGATTTACAAATGTTTTTTGACTATTCACAGAACTTTAACACTCTGACCGTAATTCTCTGTACAGGAAAAATTTAATGTCGTTGAATATCTCCGTTGTGAATTCAAAAATGAAGGATTTTATTTATACAAATTTGGTTGTCCTAATAATTCTCCTTTCTAATCTAAACCAGCATATTCGAGTAAAGAACACACGCTTCATGAAAACTTAAAAATTTGTGTTCATATATGTCAGCACTTCGATCACGTTAGATAACATGATCTCGTGTATCGTACGCGGCGCACGGTGCAGTCTAGGTGTTGAAAACGGGAAATCTAAAGTACCGAGACGAAAGTGCTAAGAGACAATGATCACTAAACTAATACCCGGGAGAAAAACTTACACTCGTGCGATTTCGTTTCATTTCTATTGAGAGATGTGTTTATTTAATCGATCTACACTGCACTTCATTGTTGTGAAGGAGCCAGTACTTCATTATTCTCTCAGATCTTGTAACGATAATAGAGAAGTGTCCTGCTGTCATTCGAATACTATTGAAGCTGCAGGTAATTAATAATATCGACCTGCCCTGTAGTTTCCTCAGCCGATATTTCTTTCACGTTCACGCCCCAAACACGCTTTATTAATGTATTGTATTTATCTTATCTAAATTAGGTGACAGAAAGGCCCATCTTCTGAGTGTGCTCCTCTTACTAACTCTCTTCGTAACTCTATACCAAAATTTTTTTTAGCAGCTGAGGTAATTCTGAAATTCTTTCGGTTTTATAACTTCGATGCTCGTTTCCGTGCATCATCGTGCACCTCTGACGAGGCTCATCACCTCAATCAGAAATTACGAGATAAAAAAACAAGAAATGGGGTTTTGAATACGCGTAGAAAAAAGTAAGAAATTGAATCCGTGTGGAAATAAATCTTATTTTAAAGCACACTTGTGCACGATTTCGACAATGATTTCGATTTTGAACATTGGGAGCGAAATATATTTGACGTATATTTGACGGCATTGGGAGCGAAAGGCATAACATTACTTCGTGAAAGGAAAAAAAAAAAAATGCAATTTTTTTAATTAGTTGCCTGCATGTAATTTGAACAAGAGTTGTTGATGCGAAATGACGGAATAATACGAATACAAAATGGATTGCTTCCTTGTTCCTGTTATCTTTCAGTGGAACCTTTGTACTTGTGATTACTTTGTTTGACAACAAAATTGGCGCAAACAGTAGGGAGACGAGGCGAATGCGCGAAGCTGGGGCAAAATTTTATCGAACAAGTTGTTGAAAACCGAACTATAGAAATTAGGAAACACCAAAGTCGAGGTTAGACTGTACATATATTCGTATGTCAGAGTAATTACGTTCGGGAGTAACATGTAAGCTAGCATCATGTAGTACCTTACATCAGCCCGTTCATTCACATCCAAGTTCCTTTCGAAACAGTTGAATTAATATTTCAACCTCATTACCGTAAAAGATATATGTGGACGCAAGTTTGCTTGAAAAAACGTTCCAAGAAGTAGTGTTAAAATGAACTTACAGCTCACGGAAGACATCACCGCCCGTGATGTTTTTATAGCAAGCGCCGAGCATTTAGGGTTGCGTTAAACAAACTGTTCCCGCTCACATTAAGCTGCGAAAGAACATCGATTTCCTTGAAGTATCTCCTAACTAAGCTATGAATGGCCATGTTCGGAATTTACAACATCGCCCATCGTTTGGCACTTCGCTAACGACTTGAAATCGAAAGGGGTAGAAATTTTGGCTGTGGCTTACCAAGTCCTGCGCTGGAACCCCACGAGTTCCTTACAGAGCGCGTTGCTCATGGTACCCATTTCTATACATATATTAGGAAGTAAAATCTCTCAAAAAAATGTACGTAAAAATGCTGGAAGAATAACCATCAAAGTATACCCCTCATAACGACGCGTCAGACGCTCGCTTAAAAGATTTTCCAATTCAAAATTCAAGCTGCTGACGCTGCATTCAGTTGTCAAATATTCTGTTCTCATCTTTTAAAAGAACGGAAATCATTCATATTAAATTGTGCTAAGCGTCGTATTTCCTTCCCTTTAAAGCCCAGTTCTCTCATAAAAGTTGATTTCGTATAAGTGTTTCTCATTTAAGGCCAGAACTGAGTGGAGGTAAAGGTTGCTTCAAAATTATACTTTGGCTAAACGAAGCCTGAAGCGATACGTGACGGCATATTCTTTCAATACACGGTCTGGGTTTCTGTTGCGATGGCAACAGATTGCCAGTAAATGGATTTTTTTTTAAATTTAACGAGCGAAAAGAGTAAGAATTGATGGGTGTCAAAGCGTTTCAACGAATTTTTGCCACGCAGACCGATATTGTTACCTTGAGTTCGAACTTGAATGTCTAAATTGCAAAAATAAATGGGATGCTCTTACTATCTTACATACTCGATGTGCAGTTTGTGGTGTCTTTGCGAGTTTACTCTAGAAATATTTCTTTCACTAATTGTTCGTACGGCAGGGGGCGAGCACGGAGCTCTTTGTTAGAAAAACATCGCTGCATTGCCGTGGGACGTTGATTTGGCGCAAGCATATAAATAATACCTAATCTCTCAAGTAACAAACAATTAAGTCACCAACACACCAACACATGAACATGCTCGCACGGAAGGATTTGGCATATTCCTCCAAAATTATATTGAAATTTCACTATACACCTTACCAATACAAACTATGTATGCATTTATAACAACAAATTATATAAACGAATTATTTACAAATTCGATGAATTTATTCTATCACATAGCAACTTGTAGCCTAGTTGACTGAATGAATAATATATACGATTCTTTTATATGAATTCAAACCTTTTGAACTTGAGTTATTTGACGGTATAGTAAAGGTCCCATAACTTATTTGATGTTTTTGTCTAATTCCAGTGCAATGATGTCGTTCTCGCAGAAATTATAGTTCAGCTGTTCATTTGAAATTGTAGTTACGGATTACGAATGAGTTCTGGTATTTCTAGTCCAGAATTTGTAATGCTAATCGCCTTACTTGCAGCAAAGATACGGGGCCTTTTGTAAATGAGCAGAATGTATGAAAAACAAAAACGGGGTCACATTTCCATCGAAATATTGCAAATTTAGGTTCAGCGATGCACACACGAGAAGCTATTTGGCTACAATGTTTGAAAATAACAAGTACGGTGCGTACGTCGAATTTGGCCAATTTGCTGCTATGTGGCTGTGAGTCGGAGACCATCCAGCATAAAATAAATGCGCCAAATGAGGAATCATTTTCAAAACTTATTTTCAAATCCCGATCTGACAATAGACATAAAAAATACTTCATTAGCAAAATTTCACAAGAATAACGTAAAGACTTGTATTAAAATTCATTCTTCTTCTCTCGTGCGTGAGACGTTTCTTTTACCGAAAAAATTACCCTTGCATAATATGTGTGACGAGTAAATACAATTTTAATTTCAGAAAATCCCGTTCTCTAATTTTATTTTCTGAAATCATTAGTTATGAAATCTCAATGAAATGCTGATCAATCGAATTAGAAGCTTCGCTGTGTTTCGGGTAGAACCAAAAAATTCTTCAAAAATATGCAAAAAATTATGATCGCACACGTATGTTTATTCTGTAAACGTATGAAATTCGAAAATAAAGACCTTTCTTTCATCGATTCTATGTTGGAATTGTTGCATTTCTATTAACAGATGGAGCTCCAGTTACAAATGAAGAGGGTAAATGGCCAGCGAGGAATATGTGAGTACTTATATTTATTCATTCACCTTCTAGGAATAGATTCAGGTAAAAGGGTTTCATGAAAAAAACGTGACTTTGGATAGGGATGAAAGCATGAAGTAAGCAACTGAAAGGATACCATTTTGCAATACTTTGGAAAAAATTAATTTCTCTTGAACCTGGCCTATCGAAGTCAAAAATTGCGCGAGGCATCGCGGGTGATCCCAGAAGTAAGACCCGCGACAAAACAGACAACGCAGCAATTCAAGGGGAAGTCGAGAGTTCCCTGTGGCTATGCAGGACGGCTGAACTATGCTGCAGACAAAATACACTCTGCCTCTGGCGTCTACATACCTACAAAAGCGCGGAGCAGAGGCTACGTAGGGCAGCCTCGCCAGGCCCATGTTGAGTGCAATTAATGGCAGGCCTAAGCAGGAGCTCTCGGTGAAGGCTCGCATGTCAGGCGCTGAGGCGGCGCAGGGGCTGTCTAAATTGGACGTTTCTAGGCCGCCGCTACCCAGAGGTGGGCCTGAAGCCACCACGGATGCAAGGGTGGTCACCCACCCCAACGCCATCGCCAGCTTTTTTAGCTGTGATGGTTGTTATCATCAGAACAGATACTAAATTACAAAAGCGGATATCTTGTTAAACTTTGACAGATCATCGAAACGATATTATTTGAAAAAGATGCCTCACTAGAGCTGATACAACTGTTGGGTAGCATACATATACAATTTCTCAAACGCTTATGTAATCCTTGATTGCAATTTTTTCATGTACTTTCGCAGTTAATCAAAAAGTGATGGGCGAACTGATAGCGGGGGATCGAGAAGGTACTGCCAATTTTGTACTGAGGATAGTTCAGTAAGTGAAATTAACTTCGACTTGTACCGGTAATAACATATTAGTCGACTGAGAAGAGCATCATCGTAACTGTTTTGCCCAAATATCGAAGTTTTCCAGTATAAAAATTTTTCTTACATGCACTCATGAAGTAAGTTTCTTCAAATATCCTCAAGTCCCAATATTCGAAGTGCGTTGTGATGTAGTATGAGTTCACGTGTGGTGTTTGATGCTCGTCCATGTCACGGTAAGCGGTGAAATTACTTCCTTCGTTTCCGTGCTTGAGAAAGGATGCCAGGGTTTGCATCTCGACTGCGGAATTCGCTTTGCATAACAAATAATTGGTGAAGATGTAACAGAACGTTTCTCGAGAGTAGGACACTTCTCAGCAATGCTGTATGATGTTGCAGCCTCAGCGATCATCGTAGCAAGTTTCACAAAAGATTCCGATTAGTAATTTGTTTCAATATGATTTTAAGAATGCTATGAAACTCAAAAACTCCATGAATTTCTTTCCAGTATAATTCTATGGGCATTAATGTTACATCACATTTGTATCTTCGCGGTTCTTCACAATTTATATCCTCTTTTCTGAAGCACGTAATTATTCCCAACAGTTCTTCATTACGCTTTGTTTTTTCCATCAATTCATTTCTCAAAAAGATTGTGTTTTTACCAGGTTCTATTGATGACCTACAGGAGATTTTCCATAGAATAACAAATCATTTTTTCACGAGTCAATTAATCTCAAGATTGGACTTGTCAGCTTCTCTTTCTGTTTGTCACGAGGCTGCGGCTCGATCTATTAAAAAACGGGACTCCCATGCACTGATGCATCCTTTTAGCTCATCTATATCGAATATTCAAAACTAGTTCCTAGCTTCAAGAAGTTCAATTCAAGGAGTTCAATAACCTATAGAAATGAAACCTACATTATCAGCTTTCCTGCCACTATCCTCTTCTAAGTTAGCTTCATGAACTTACGGACATTAATTTTTACATCTGGTAAAATTGTTCTCATAAACAATTATCTCTGTAGGAATATAACTGTAATGTATGTTCCGAAACATTTTCAAATATATCTGGCAGTTTTCTCTGGAAATTTCTCTTTTTGAGAATCATTATAAAGTGATTGTAACCCTCTCATCGAATCGCTTAATAACGTTGTGATCAAATCCTTTCTTCATTTATCAGAGTATGTTTTTCTCTTTCAGTTTGAGCTCGAAAAAATTCCGCTTCATTTTGCCTTAAACTGCACACCCGAACAATAAATTTTAGACCCTACGCTCCCGTTTATCAATTCTCAAAGCTTCGTGTACCGCTCGAGATTGATGGATCCACTCGACAGCTTCCCTTTCGGAAACTTCTTTACCTCGGCAGTTTACATTCAATTAATAGCTTTTAGTCGAAGCAATTATCTCAGACCAATACGAGTTCGGGATTCAAAGCCAGCCTGCCTCAGCGCTAATGATTTTTCTTTGTCTATCTAGCGGAGATGATCGAGTGATGGTCACGAGAACTGGCACTTATTAATTGATGGACGCCGAATGATCTTTGACTTGCAAATGCATTTGAATCTCGGACTTCTTTACTGAACTTCATCCGAATTAGGTCTCATCAAATGTGGATGCAAGACTTTTATTTCAATTAGTTAGTCATTTACCAGCCTCTGTTGGTAAATGCATTTCAGAGCTGCTCTCTGGAGTTTGCAGAAGTAATCACCGCAGTGGCGCTGCGGCCGCTATGCTACAAAACTGCAGTAATTGCGGACGTGTCCACCCTGCTGCGACACCGCGTCCTACAATTCACATCCCCTGTATGACTGCAACTTTCTGATATTCTGGCAAGTATTCTGCTAGGTTTAACACGGAGAAACTATGCAAGTGGACCAAACTGAGCAACGCCTGAGAGCGTCAGGAGGCGCAACATCAAATGTTCCGACGGTCATGCCATCGGCAGACACCGTCCCTCAGTCGAATATTAGAACTGCTAGTGCGTGTCAACACATAGATGAGCTTTCAGATTTCATTCATTTTCAATACAGGCTTCTCTTTCTAAGCACTAGAGTTTTTGTTCTACATCAATGTACCAAATGTGAAAATAGCAAAGATTATTTAAAAACCGTGTTTACTGATAGAATGACAAAAAATGAGTTGTTTCTAATCAAGGTCAATGATAATCAAATGGAGAACATCCATGTACAAAAAAATATTATTGGGTATGCTCGCAGCATGAACATGACGAGTGTAGATTTGAGGTAATTCGTGTAAAATGCAAAAAATGCAAGCTTGATCAGGCATTATTCACACACATCGCCGATAATACAGGGTGGAACAGAGGAAACGCATGTTTCTAAACCGCTAGCGCTCGGCGACGAGAGGGGTTATTGACCTTGAGCGACAATTGGCAGACTCCTCAGACAATGCAGCTTCAGCTGCTATGGAGCGTTGGAGCTGAAAGCATCGTGGGTTCGTTGTCGAACAGTTCTTCAGAAGGAATGATTCTGTTGTCGCGCTTCAAAGTGTCTTATGTTGAAATTTTAATGTCGGATGTCGAGAGGCAGTTCCAAATCGAAACACTATAAACCGATGGGTTGCAGCGATCAGAAGTACTGGATCTGGAATGAAAAAGAAGCCACCTGGTCTCTCCTGTTCAGTTCGAACGCCGGATTTTGTCGAGACCCGCGCTTAACTTTCAGGAGAGGCTCCAAAATTTGTGTTCGGCAAGAAGGTTGTCATCTCCATGACACAATTTTTCGAATCAAATTGAGGTTTGTAGATTTCAAAAATGCAATAACAGTATTATTATTGAATGCATATTTTGATTTAATAATCAAATCTGGTTTCAGTGTTTCAATATTGAAAAATATGCGTTTTCTCTGCTCCACCCTCTACATACAATATGTCTATCATACAGAATGTAATGTTGACCCAGCGCGGAAAACCTATAAGAGCCTCTTCAAGTTTTTCTTCATTAACGTGCTTCACAATTAACTCGGGTGACCGGAACGTGTTAGAGTCCCCAAATAATTTTGTAAAGATGTTTGCCACCGAATCCCGAAATGTAATAATAACTTACTTTCAATGGAGAAAAATCTAGCACTTTCTCAATTTCTCTCCCGTACAGTTTTTAGAATTAATAATACACCGAACAAGTAAGTAACCATGAGAATGGTAACCAATGCCTTTGCCTTGTGCCTGCGTGTCTGGTTACCAGATTTTGCAGGAAAAGCTCTTGCAAGCAGAAAGAAAATATAAGAAAGTTTCAACAGGTCCAAATTGAGTGTTTGAAACGCTTTCTAGGTCAAGATCAAGCCGACTGTAACGGCTTAGCTACATTTGACACGGTGTTTCTCTAGACTGTCATTTCATTTACGTATTTAGCACACGAAAGTCGGTCCTTACGTATTATCGGGAGGACCTCATTCCCAAAGAATACAAACATTTACCCGAAATTTGGGAGAATTCCCCATGCAGTGGTTGCTCTTGCCCAACAAATTTCTCGAAAAATCCTGGTATGAAGTGTTTTTACCCTAAATTGTACTGTTCAATATGTTCAGAAGATATGATTATTTCATCATATGAAGCCAATGAAATTATACAGCAAGCAATTGCGACGTTCTGGCCTCCGGAATTACAAATGTAATGGTTAGGTTAGGTTAGGTTAGGTAATTCCGGTTTTTTTAAAGGTCCTCCCGATAATACGTAAGCACCCGAAAGTCTTTCTCTTTTGACAATATGAGCTTTGGACGCACTGAAGCCTGGTGGCTCATTGTCGTCGAATTATCTATATTCGTAATGAGTGATTTTCAACTTTAGATGATTAGAGAGAAGCACTTCGAGAAGATGAGAATTTCGATCGATGCTAATTTTGATTGAGGCGTGAACTAAATTTAAGTCATAGTTAAGACGGGCAGAGTTCTTTGAGGGAGGAACTTTCAAAAAATGTCATAGGTCCTGCACCGAAAACAGCATCAGCCTTCGTTGCTTACGGAGACTACAAGTGAAGGAAAAGATAAAGGCAATGATGCGGGTCTCGTCAGATCAACAATATCATTTATGTAAGAAGTCATTCTTCACCGGATCACTGCAGCTGAAAGGGGAGCACAGAGATAACAGAACTGTCACGACATTGGGCATCGATGGGAATAAACTGCTTCCAAGTTTTTTTAGTAATAAAAAATTCAGAGAACTAGGGAGTGTACTTCACTGCTGAACATAGTTTACCGTGTCCATTAATAGTAAGGAGGAAATGTTGCGTGTGTGGTAGGGAAATGTCAGTGTAGTAAACTACGAACGTCGCTTGAGTATTTATTCTTACGAGTTCTCTGACGAGGAATCCTACGTTGTAAAACATATTAATAAATGTTATGTATCTTCTTAATTCTTAACTCGTTAATTTGTATGAGCATACGAACAGATTTCTTCATTTACATCCCGCAGTTTTACAGCTCTTAAAATGTTTGCTCGAGCTGTCATTTACCTGTGTTTTCAGTACAATTTTTGTATTAACTAATGTGTTCCTCTTTCGTACCTGCTGTTTTTCCTCAAAATTTTCAGTTCTTCTAGCATGCTTTACATATTCCTATTCCTTACATACTTGTGTTTACTGGACAAATTATACACACAACTGACTCAGTGTAGAACTTTTTTTTGTAAGAAGGCGTACTTTTTTTGGCCGTATCAAAAAATTAAAATCTTTCTTGTGTTTCCTTACTTTGAAACGTCAGCAAAATATGCGTGTTCAACGTTCAGTCATACTGTCCAATTTGTCAAATTCCTCCCGAAGGGATTCTTTGATTCCAATGAAAACTGCGGCTTTCTGTACTTTATATTTCTTTTGGGTCACTTTAGTCGCTCGCGAGCTGTTGGTGTGGGAGGTAGTGAGGTGCTCCGGCCCCTGACAGAGTCTGTCTCACAAGCATCTAGTGGATGCACCTTTTCTCAGTTCCGCTGTAAATTCTCTCGAGAAAGAAAAACACATTCGCTGGTTGAGATGGTCACTGAAACTTTGTTTTTCTTTATGTTACCAAATTAGAAATCCTAATAATTTCTCTCATCGCCCAGATAATTGGTTAAGTATGACCGTGATGACAATTACGATTTCCAGCACGCTCAAAACAAGTTGACCTAAGGGGGGAAATAATAATTTATTATTAATAGGTGATTCCGAAGTTTATTGAACTTGTTCCCAAATCGATTTAAACAAGCAAATATCGGTAAGAATTACAGCTCAACGTTTCGAAAAAGATTGATAGTTTAAGTAGAAGCGCTATCTGGATCGAAATAAAGAATTGCTTTGTTGTTCTGATGTAAGGCAAAGCAGTTTAATTGGAAAACTGCGAGTAGAAGCAACCTTTAAAATTAGTTAAATTAAGGGATGGAATATTTGAATATTTTTGCCGGCAGTGATGTGCTTTCCAGTCATCGCGAGTACCTAGCTTGCATATTAAGATTTTAACATATTAGTGCGAAGAGCTCATTTCATTAAAAAAGCAATTGAGTTTTGTAAAGCTTCACAGAAAAGTACTCATAACAAGTTTTTCAAAGTTTGTAATTTCTCATTTTTGATTTAACGTACATGTTTCTTCATTCCAGTACATTTGATAGACAAAAACAGTTGATACAAATGGTAAGAAGCATGTTAATCAGTTATATAATTTAAATCGTTTTTAAACTTCTGGCCCTTTGGCTTGATGGTAAATTTTCCATAAGGACTACGGAAATCTTGCCGAAAGAATTCGTCCTGTTAATGCCGTTCGTAAAATTACAAAATGCTTATACATGAACTGCTCCTCAGGGGGCATAGGATAGGCCATAGGCAATAGAAGTAAATTAGTTAGGTTTGACTATCCTATGCTATGGGGACTAGCACCCCTAGGGGAGCACTGCTAGGCTCCCTCAGCTTTAGATAGGCCTTCGGGACTTCTATCTTTCGTGCCCACTTTGTTTTTTTCCGTTTTCATTCCTTCTTCTCTATTTCTTATTCGTCTTTTCTTCCTCTTCCTTCTTTACTTGCTGTTTCTATGCGCAGGGGATCTTGTGAGGGAACACACCTTGTGCATAGATTCCCCATGCTCCCAAGACCACACTAAATGGTACCTACTCTTTCGGTGCGAGATAGTCTGAGTTTCTGAAGCGCTGCTTCTACTACTACCACTACTACTACTATTATACTTGAACTGAACATTAAAAAATGTTACTCAACATGGGCAGTGACAGCAAAATAAGTCTTAATATACCGAGAGTAGGGAAAGGTTTGCGCGTTTTAGGTGTGAATGTCAGTCGTTTTGTATCGTGCGTTTCTGAGATTTCCGTTCTGAATCCGAATTTCTGTGATCTGCTTACACATCCTGCTCTGAACGATCGATTGAATACCCAAGTACACTTTGTTGTAACGATGTTAAGTTTATTCATTACAAATAGTCTAAAATTAGTGTTACTCGCACCCCAAAAAGACTCTAGTAAAGAGCCCCGATGTGAAGCATACATGCAAGTATGGAAGTTTAATGTTAAGTCAAGTTGATATAAGAAACGTATATTTTTGCGGCTAAGTAACCTGAAGTAAAGGTACTGATTGAATTTTTTTCTTCAAATTTACTTAGGCATGGGATGACGTGATAGTACGACGTGTACACGTGGTACAATTAAAATGTGATTGTATACGTGAATCAATGGTATATATTTATTCCGATAGGATTTGAAGTTGAGGCAAGGTTGAGCGCTTGAATTTAGTATTCCGTCCCATTTAGCCAGTCGTTAAAGCCGAGGCTGGCCTAATCCAACCGGATTGCAGGCCGGCTAGTGAATGGAGATGATATTGAAAGTTCTTATGCAGAGGAATTTGAAATATTGAGACGATAATCCAAGTCATCTCTGAAGAAAGACATAGGCGCCATTTTACCTACATGGCTTTACTTCATTTCATCGCGCAGAATATTCGTTCTATGCATGACATGGAAGTTCGGAGGGAGTTTTTTGACGTAAAAGCCTCATGGTTTTTCCTGTTGGTGTCCGATGCTGGTTGGTTTTTTTAGTGCGTCGAATTGAATACGAGGGGCTAATTTGCATCTTAGTTTCATTATGAAAATCATAGCTCAGGAGATGCAGTAAAATTTTCCTGAGCAGAATATTCGTGTGGAGGACATTGAAAAGGCTCTGAGGGACTAGGGATGGGAAAAAACAATCCTGGTGAAGGCCGTCTTAAAACCGCCCGCCTTAGTCAAATCCCCGATGAAGAAGCTCACAAGAAATCCATGATCTCCCTACAAAAAGTCTGTTATAGATGCAGAGACACTGATGAGAAAATGTCGATCATGCTTCACAAAAGTTTTGTGTTTCTGAGCACGTATCGAAAACGGCAGCTACTCTGCATAGGAGAAGAAACGAGCGAAATGACGCGTGCTCTACGCAACCTCCTTTAGTTTGCCCCGACTTTGAGATTTGAGACTTCTTTTCAGTCATGGGAAGAAAGTCGACGTCCACCGGGAGTTTTTCCACCAAATCAATTGCATTCGGTATCGTAATAAGAGCGCGATGGTCGAAAATATCTGGACCCGGTGTCACATTTACATCAATATAATTGAAAAAACTTTTTCAGTTCTTTTTGACATCATTAAACAACATGACGCATACGCGATCATCCTGGAGTATAAGCGGCTGGCGTGATACACAGGTACGCCTCCTGAAATTTTTTATTATTTCAGAATAAGCTTCATAGACTCAAATATTTTTTTATATTTTTTTTCTTAACCCCCCCCCTTCCCCGCCTGCAGCCAAATCGTTAAAAACGCAATTTTTGTTCAAATATTCGTCCGGGTATTACTGAAACCTTACTCTCAAAAACAGTTCCGACGATTCGTGTCGGCAAAAAAAGGACCAATCGACCTACCACATGAAGTGGAGAATACGAACTGCACGCCAGAACTTTTTTTATCGTGCAGAGTATGGTAAGTTACACAAATGCGCTTAGGGATTTCCGAACTTATTATTCTGTCGAAAAAGCAGTGATGACTCTAGTTTAAAATTGTGGCAAGGAGCGTAAAAGGTTTATTATTTTTTTATTACCGAAATTTACCGATTGTATATTATGTTTCTTAGGTAAGACCCAAATTATCCCACCAAAGGTACCATTGGGTGATTTTCTACAAATTAAAATCCAATAAGATGTCAAATTTCAACTCAATATGGGAAACAACTTTTAGCAAATGGCTATGTTGGGTGTTGTCGGATAGAACTAGCGACCTTGCTCATAGTTCCTCAGCAGAGACCGAGGAGGGGAGCTGCTCTACTCGATGTTAGTGCGGAAGCAGAGGTCTTGGTGGAAAGTGGTCCGAATTATTCTCACAAACATCCTCGTCGTTTTTGAAGACGTCTGTGCTGCCATTTTGGGGTTCTTCCGAGCTCCTCTCTCGAGAGTCCAGTAGGAGCTAGCGTCGTGACAGTTTGGGAACTCTTCTTTGCTTTCCAATTCAGAAATGAGTTCAACTCTCAATCCTTTCCTGTGCAAGAATGTCGTGACTCATCCTATCAGAAACTGAATATTATCAACTTTGGTCTACACAAGACATCTAACCTTCGATTTAAAAAACTATGAAACGAATAACTTCGTCCCTCCTTCGCCTAGCTCAAAATAGGCAAACCTACACTCAGTGTACTTATACAGCTAATGTGTGTAAAAATGTGTGCTAATGTGTATCTTACGTTTTATTTGAAAAAATTGGCGTAGCAGTGGTTTGTTGATGTTCCTACAATCCAACATAATCTTTACTTCGAAAGGTCTTGCTACGTGAGCTGTGGTGCAGCGCCCTGTTGTGCTCAGTGTTTGACCACGTAGTTCTTATTTTGTACCAACAATATTCAATTTCAGTCCATCACATTTCTAAATAGAAATCAGTTTCGTAAAATGGAAAAAATCAAAAGAAAAAAAGCGGTCAATCTGCTAAATTCTGCATAATTTTTTATCCCTTCACCTAACCAACAACTAGGTCTTCGTGGATTTTACTGAGAACCATGTAATTATTTGCCAGTAGAGTAAAGAAGAGACATGCTCTAACTCCCGAATCAGCACCAGTTTTAATTGCAACAATGATAAAAGCAGCGATGGCTAATGGGTAAACTTTATCGGCAACTTTAAAACGAGGATAGAACTCGGCCTGATTTCAGGTCAACTGAAATTCAGCCTCAACTGGACTACATCTAAAGCTTTTAGTTAGACACCTAGTCAACACTAGAAATTATTTTATTTACTTAGTTAATTTCAATGATGATCGTTTCTTATTCACATACGCGAAAAAAATTTACAAAGTTGACTTATTTAAAACTGGATACTAAACACTTTGACTACGATTCTCCACACAGGTAAAATTACATGCCGACAAATACCTCTACTGTGAATTTAAAAATGAAGGACTTTGGTTTCACAAATTTGGTTACTCTATTAATTTTCTTTCTAATCAGAACTAGCTTATTCGATTGATGAACGTAAATTTGAAGAAAACTCAAAAATTTGTACCTATATATGATGGTGCTTTGGTTACATTAGGTTAGGTTAGATGATCGCGTGTACCATACATGACCCACTTCGGAGTCAACGTGTTAAACAAATTCGTCAGTGGTGCATGAAGAGCGTGAATAATTTTTAAAGAAGTCTCAGTGTACACTGCTCAACTATAAAATTCTGCACGCAAAATACAGACAGGGCAATTATTATACTGAGCTCCAACGTTCGAAAGAGCAATAGAATCCTACGAAAAATTTGAATGACGTTGCGAAAGAAACAAAGTTGTAAATCCTGGTCACAAAGTTGCTGGAAGAATGCAAGTTAATTTTTCACCTCTTCACTAAATATCTAACTTGGCGGCTACATAAGTCAGCATAAGCCAAGGCTGTGCATTTTAGCAGACTCATTTTTAAATTCTTTTTTTGATAACTTCAGTCCAATGATGTGGACATCACAGGAGCCTTTAAACATTGCTTGAAATGGGTAGCGTTAGAGAGGTATAGGAATTTAAAAGATATCTGGCTCAAAACGTAAGAAGATGAAGCAAGACACTAGAAGACTTTATAAAATCAATTGATTAATTTAGAACAGCTTGTATTCCTGCTGTCTCATACGTTGGCCAAAGTCAAAGTTATGTTTGTTTCCTCAAATGATTTGAAGTGTATTTTTTTAGCTTTCTTCAATGTTTCGAAGTCTAAAGTAATTGTTTCTTGAGTTATTTCTCCTCTTGTTAGGAAAAGTAATAATGTCCCGTAATTTTTCTTAGGTTTTGATCTCGAGAATCGATTTTTAAAAACCCTGAAATTCATTGAGAGCGAAATGCACTGGAAATAAAATTAGCTCCTAATTAGCGCATAATTGGTACCACCAAGCCAATTCGGTATCCACCAAGCGTGCAATGCAGTAAAAGAACAAAATACACTCATTTCCTACATTTATAATTCTATCATTCTTAAAATACGAAGAATCCGGTGCTAGTAACTAACACGTGGCATTATTAAAGTATCGCTTTCATGACTAATGAAAATCATTGCTTACATACAGCAGTTTGCAAGCGTGAAGTGCGTGTAACAAGTTCGTTGGAGAAAGTGTGCGGGACAATGCCGTAATTTGCATGAGTGTGGCGGCCTCTGCAGAGGCCAAAGTTGACCGCGCTGTCTCCCCAACTTATTCGTGTGAAGTGCCGGAAACGTGTTCATTTCGGGAGGTACTCTTTTTTCGTGTAACTCAGTTTAAAATACTTGCTTGCGAGTGGACGGTCGCGTATTTTAGCATGATGTATCAACAAGTTGGTAAATGTTCAACTTATCCTGAAGCAGAATGAGTAGTAATTGATTTCGCTAATGTACCGAAATGTCTCCTCAAACGCATATTGAATGGTAGAAGATACTCGGAAGTGTTTCGTGGATGATGCGAAGCAGATAGACGTTGTTAACCTGGAACGGTAGCCTTAAAACTAAAGCTACGTGAAGGAGAGACTCTTGGTCTTGAGTCTAGAGGTAAAAAATGAAAGGTTAAACTAGGGAGTGTGAGATACTCATGATTACCGTTTCAGGGTTACAATATTTGCTGCTGGACAATTTGTGGTCCGCTCTGTGGACTGCGGCTTAATTTGCAGTCCGTTTGTAAGCCACCACCGGAAAGACAAGTTTAGTCAGTCGGTGGCTGGACTGCGGCAGAAGAGCAATTAATAAGTTTCGTTTGAGTTTATCGTCAGCTCACGTGGTGGTTTTGTGCAGCAGTTCCTCTCTCTCACAGCAAATGTGTGCCCTGGAGTGACTGACGCCGGGGAAATTATTAGTTGTTGTAGAAGCAACTACATTAAACGACTATGGCCGTGAAGGTTCACTGGGTCCGTTACTTGGTCTATTTAACATTAGTGCGCTTCTCATCGGCAACTCCTGCTCATCTTCAGACTTTCGAAAATAGTGAGTAAAACACTCAATTTTTCCTTGAATTTTTGTAATAATTTTATCGTAGTGTTTGTAAGATTTGTATCTAGTGTTCTACAGATCGTTTGTTCAGTTTAACTGCGTAGACGTTGTTGATTTAGCTCAGCAAATTAGCATGCACACTGTCTCTTTTCGTAATTTAGGAATCCTTGCTTTGCCCCAGTTCTTATTTGTCCGAAAGTTTTAAGGCCATACATAGTAATTCCCGAATTCGTGCGCTGCATTACTAATTTGCTAAGATCTCAAATATTACCAGATTTCACAATGAATTGTATCTAACATTCACTCATCGTGAATCGGGTGTTTTACAGTGTACAAGACTAAACATTTGTTGTTGGCAGCGCGATGCATGACTTGATTGACTGTAAATCTCTATTCACAGGTTAGGCGAATACTGAAATCGTCTGTGAACCTCTTACATTACGCATTGAAATGCCGGAATCTTCCTTTCTCGGTGATCCGCGGCGTGTATTGCGCTAACGCTGCAAGCCAAAATGACTCGGAGTTGGAACATATTATCTAAATAAAATACTGTATAGTACATAAAGTAGAACTTTCCGAAAACCATATTTACATGTCGGCCCTGACATGCTGAATAAGCATCTACGACTTGCGTCCGAACAGGTCCTACGTAATGTAATTTCGAGCGTAGTTCTCAATGAACATAAATATGCCGGGCTCATGAGCGTGGGTAGAGAGAGGAATTATCGGGGACATTCATTACCCTACTCCTCTGTGGGTGCCAGTATATACAGGGGAGTAATTGTTATTAATATTCATCAGGAGAATGAGACTGAGTACCTGTAGGTGAGCTTTGTTTTGTAGGTTTTGCTACGTCATATACTTTTCCAGCAACGGGGTTAATAAACATCGATAACATTTGTGTGTCCAGGCCTCTTTATGAGACTACAAAGTATGTAGGTTCATCCTGAGATAATTTAGACTACAAGTGTGCTGACTGCCTTCCCATCAAAGGATAGTGGAGCTCAAAAATAAATTTAACTATTTTATAAATTATTTTTAACGACCATGAAGTAGGTTCTCCATGTAAGCTTTTTAACCCAAAATTCTGTGATTGAAGACCAGTAAATTAGATACTTGGGTAGACGTACTAAATTAAATTTATTAGAAATATTTCAGAGTAACATTTTCAATTTTTATAACAATGGATTTACGTATTACTTTTTTTCAATTTTGAGCCAAGTTTCTTCAGGTAATGAAAACATAATTAATGAAGTTAACCGTTAAATTCTGCAATTTTCCTTGTTCAATTGTATTCGTTTAATTCTACGAACCAGTAAACATCTTTATTCCATATCGAAAAATCTGCGCAGTCCTTTCACCTAAAGTGCCCCGAACAAGAACTCCGTTTTTCGAACTTGAACCATCGGCCCAAATTTTCTGGTGATAAGAAAATAAACGAAATGAATTTCCAGTCTGGCGGTCGGATGATGAATTCATCAGTGTGGGAAAGAAAGATACGTGGAGATTCGTTAGAACACTTTATCTTTGGAGTAAAGAATTAGCTCTCGACTCCGTTACTTAATAAGATTAAAAATGAAGTCTCGAAATGGGAACAATCAGTCTTAGGAAGCAGTCACATGGCAAGTCTCCGCACCCTGCATTAGGTAATGAAGCCTTACCGTCTGTTGCTGCTGGTCCAACTGACCAGCTGCAATCTCATCACATCTTTTTGTTCTAACAACATTCCAATGACTTCAACTTTTTAAATGAAGCAATCATCAATTCCTGGGAAGTTTATTTCCGTCCAAATGACATCATTAGAGTTAGGTCCAGTTCCTCGAGGCACTGGGATCGTCCCGCCAGACCACACGAACGCTTCGTTGGCTTATTTTTAATCTGGAGTGCAGACTTTCAGAATCAAGACCCATTTAAATATAAAAAACTTGTATTATCGTATATTATCTGTAAGTTGGTTGCTATTTTCCTTTTTCGAAAAATGATTCATGTATTTAGCATTGGTTAATCTGTTTATTATTTTGAGATCGAATTTGAACCTCGAGATTTTCGTCTCTCGTTTAGAGGTCCCTAAATTTCTGTAATGTTGGCCGCTACGGTACCTTGGGACGGTCATTGCGGTCCTCGATGCAGTTTAAGGGCGAGCTTGTCTCTATTTTAAATCATTTTGAAATGACCTGTAAGGGTTTGTTTTTCAAGGCTTCTCCGTACTTAGTCATCAAACTGCGTTATCTCTCAACTTAGCACGTTGACTCCGATTCTCCACACAGGTAAAATTAAATGCCGACAAATATCTCTAGGGTGAATTTAAAAATGAATGATTTTGGTTTCACAAATATGGTTACTCTATTAATTTTCTTTCTAATCAGAACTAGCTTATTCGATTGATGAACACAAAAATGAAGAAAATTCAAAAATTTGTATTTATGCATGATAGTGCTTTGGTTACGTTAGGTTAGGTTAGATGATCAGGTGTACCATATATGACCCACTGCGGAGTCAACGTGTTAATCCGCATTTTATGGTTTGGTTCGATTTTTTCCAAGGATTTCTTTGGCAGTTTTAAAGTTATGAAACCAGTATTTTTTATGGCTAATACTGCATGTACATATGGATTCTTCTTGTTTAGAAAAGTTTTTCATTCTATAAAATAAATTGTGTTATAATTCATGCTAAAGTTGTAGTACAATTGACTCCTCCACTTGCCAAAGGAATAGGACGTCACTCTGCAGTCATGAACTAAGTATACTCGATTATTCATCCACTCTTCGTGCGCTGTTGACAAATTCATTTCGACCCTCACTGAAGGGAGAAAAAGCCTCCACAAGAGCGATCGTGCCACACGTTTCAGAGCCGTTACTTCCGCAGCAGAATTCGGGCTCACTTCTGTCTGAGGTCAGGTTAGGTACGGGCTACATAATTTTCAGGGAGCTGCAGTAAGTGGAAGTCACTGAGGTGCCCTCCAGAGCATGTGACTTGAGAGGTAAATTTATGCGTACTTCAAATATTGGGAGCGAGGTGTTTATCTTGATGCACTTTCTAGTTATAAGTTCGTTGTTCTAGATACTTATGAATCCGTGATCTTGGAGTTTAAAAAAACCGGTGGTATGATATCTAGAGTAAATTTATAGGACGTACTGGCTGCAAACGAAACGCCTGCAAACAGGTACTCAAAAAAAATATTCTTCAAAGTAACATGCTATTATTTTAGAACAGAGACACAGTTACTTACTCGCGCGCGCTCGATGTGCGCCAGATTTTTACTAAGAAGTTAGCTGCTGTTTGTTTCAATAAAAAAATTAGCTTACATCGTGTTATTCATTTTCAATTTTTTGTGTATATAAGAATTTTGAGTTTAAAATCCGTCAAATTTGCTTCATCTTGGCACACAGGCTTTATAGAACAAATTCTTTGAAGATACGTTTGTATGGAGCATTCTGTTTCTTAATAATTTTAATCAAACGGAAAAAATGGAATTTTCAACAGAATTTCAAGTGATTTCTATTCAACCAATGCATTTTTGGATCGTAATTTCCTGTATAAAGTATGGTGGAACTTAATATTGCGTCTAGATGAACTGAATCACACACACTCATGCAAGTGAAAGTAAGCTCTTAGAACTCTATGTAGACTATGCATGCATTTATACGCTCGTATGTAAACTCTTACAGTGTGCCTCTGACAAGCTGCGCTACCGTTTTCATGTTGGTCTTTAGCGTTACTTAAAAGCTTACGTTTGAATTTTGAATTATGCTTGACTTAGAGCTCGTTGTAATTTTAAATTTGTATTTAAGTATTTCTTCCCGAAACTGTGCAAAACTGTAAGTATTGCAGACACTGTGTCTATAAATGACGATATCATATCTCCATTATTTGTTTGTCGAATAATTAATCATACATTTGAATGACTACACAGTAAAGTCCTCTGAACTTATACAGGGTGTGGGGGCTATTTAAGGGCATTGTTGGTATGGTAATTAATGAATAATATTTAAGCAAAAAACGTCTACGTGAGCTTAAATCAAATTTGCACAAATATCCCTGATGATACTTCTTGATCAAATTATTCTACGAAACCACCTTTGGCTTCAATGACTGCTTCAATAAATATATATATATGCCCGAAATTGTCGAAAAGTTAAAATTAAGTTGCTCTTTTTCATTCAGGACATCACGGGGACAACAGAGGCTCTCAGTGAAGCTATGGTACTATGAATATGTAGATTAGTCTCTCTGTCTCTACTACGTTCCACTCGTAATAGTCCATAAGATTTAAATCTGACGAGTTTGTGGGCCATAAATTAGAGGTCTCATGATTGTAAAAATTCTCTGATAACCAATTTTGAGTTATTATGGCTTTTTTAAAAGCGGCCAAGTCTCTGGCTTTCGTTGGATACGTTATCTATCCAGGGCTTATCAACCTTTTTTAGAACATCAATGTATCCAGCAGCATTAGCCTTAAGACGCTGTGGGAAAATGTAAGGTGGCATGACATGACCTTCACTGATCACAACAAAAACCATCATAATTGCAGGTAAAGCTACTAAGACTGCATGTCTTATCATTACTAAGACTGCATGTCTTATCATTACTAAGACTGCATGTCTTATCATTACTAAGACTGCAGGTCTTATCATTACTAAGACTGCAGGTCTTTTCATTACTAAGACTGCAGGTCTTATCATTACTAAGACTGCATATCGTATCATTACTAAGACTGCATGTCTTATCATTACTAAGAGTGCATGTTTTTTCATTTCTTAATTTAAACGGGTAATTTGAAATAAAAATATTACAGATGATTCGAGTGTAAACTGACAGCCCTCGCGTCATGTACTCTGTGAAAAATAAATGAAATTTAATGTGTCAATCTAACAGATGCAGATGACAAAACTGAAACTTATTTGCTTTGTTTTTTCCTTGGGCGTTTGCGCTTTCGTTGAGTACTTAACACGACCTGTAGGTAAGTTCTTTTACAAGCCAATATTTCGAGTCATTCTTGTTTGAAGCTCTCGAGGTACGTATTTAGTTTTTTTACATCGTTGTTTTCAAGCCTCCTTTTCTATACAAGAAGTGGTGGCGAGACTGCCTAGGGCTTAGTAAAAGTTCGCAATGCAGAAAGCCAGGGAAGAGGGGGCATCCTNTGGTCCGTGCGAGGGGCGCCAACTTGTGACAAACTGTGTAACTTGGCCGACGCCGCGTCCTCCGTTCCATTTCTTTGCGATGTGCGCGCAATCGGGGGACAGCGAAAGCAAATTGGAAAAACGTTTTACACGAGAGTTATCTCGTTCTCTTGGGAACAATCGCTTCTAGGACAGACAATAAAGTCAAATTCTTCGGAAACATGCTGGTCCAGATTGAGGTCTGATGGTCGGGCTGCACACACGCGTGGTAAAATGGGACATGGGTCTTACTTTTTCGGTTATTAGCGAAAACTTTACCACACTGACGTTTACTGCACTGGAAGTCGATATTCCAATGTTAATTGTGAATCAACCTGCGAATTTATAATAATTTAACATACGTTGATGTAATACCTATGAGTGTAATAATATTAGTACCAAAAATAATCTACAGAGGCCTTTTTCCTCAATATTCACAAGATAGATTTAGATATTGTACATATGTATGTATATAGAATTTATTTATCCATATCTCATGGTACTTCAGAAAGTACATTTGCCCTATTATCACAGGTGTTATTCACTGTATATTTATTTGAATAATTTTTCATAAATTGTGCCAATAGTTTTGTCCCGTGAATTGTAACTCGCTAAAAATGTTAGTCATACGGTGCACTATTTTATTTCATTTTAAATAATTGAGGTGCGTTATCTTATTGATATGCTTGACAAACTAGTTTGCTTCTTTAACAGTAGCAAGGGGCTTGAAGAACAATGTCTGATCAATTCCAGATACAAGAATTTACGTCGAACATCTGGACGAGGAAATAATAGCTCCTAGAGCTGTTCTTATGCATAAGTTGTGAAATTTCTGACCGCCTTAGGTACTCATGTCCACGTCCACTGCGTGTCTACGTACTTAGCTAGTAAAGATTTAGGCTCATTGAAATGGAAGTATGTTTTCATTTGAACTCTATTCACTACTGAGCATTCGTAAAGGGAAATTTTCACGAAGTCTATTTATCCGAATTCGACTTTGTAACCTCCCAATTGAGTTACATTTTCGGACTTCCTTTTTTCACAGCTTCATTTACGTCATCTGCCTCGCTGAACTCGACCAGCACCTGCGTCCTGGCAGCTCGTGGGCCCGCATGACAGCATCTGTCACTGTGTGCAGGTGCCAATGTCACTGTGTGCAGGTGCCAATGTCACTGTGTGCAGGGGCCAATGTCACTGTGTGCAGGTGCCAATACCATTGTGTGCAGGTGCCAATGCCACTGTGTGCAGGTGCCAATGCCGATACAGACTCAGGCCATTCGTACGCGTTCATGCATGCGTACGTACCACGTAATCCAGGCCTCGAGAGTTGCCCCTTGCGTCAGTTTTTTTTGTACCTCACGTGAACGTGCAATAATTTCTGAAGCGAGTGCGAAAGGTGTTGTAGCATTAGGTGGCAGGAAATTGCGTCGATGAGGAAGTTAGCAAACATCGCAAATGTGGATACTTTATACAAGTTTATTGCTAGATAGTAAACACATATCGGTGTCAATAAATACATATCAGTACTATCATTAGAATTCTTGCTTTATTTTACATTGCTAAGGTTTTCAGGAACTTATACGCCTGTAGTGTGCTATGGAGGAGTGTGTAATCATTCATGAAACATATTCGACATAAGTTATTAGATTCAAGTTTTAAGCGTTTGTGAAGGAATAGGAAAAGAAGTCAACTATAAGAAAGCATTTCTGACAGCGGGAAATTGATGGCCGCAAATGGTGCATTGCCGCTGAAATTTCTCTCAGAATCTGAGTTTCTCAATGCCAGCTTTTGGTTCAGGCTCTCCGTGTGTGAGCCTCATTTTGGTACGAGGTAGAGACGGAACCAATGAAAATGACGCGTGAAATTCAGTCTTGCAGCATCCTCGTGCCATCCCATTTTCCTTTGTCAGGAGTATCCACTTGCTCTGTTTTTGTCTTTTCAAATCTCGCCAATTAACTTTGTGTTGCAATTGAATAATAGAGTAATTTGTTGGTTTTTTCAATGATTGTGTAATTTCATCTTATGATCCATGCATGGTGTCTCCGCCTAATCTTTTTGGTTCTAACAAGTCATAGTGAGCTAAGCAAGTTTTTTTTATTAAATTGCTGACAACTATTATACAATCAATCAAACCGTAACCCTCAATTGAACAATATGTACCTCATAATAAAACTGTGCAAGGACAATTTTTCAATTGTCCTTCCTCAAAAACGAAAAAAAAATCCTTATCTCCTGTACGAATGATCTCCGTTGTATCTGCACGTAGATGTCGCAGTGCGTGCGTCCTTGTCCTTTTCTCGAGTTAGTCATTACTTCATCACATTTGTGGAACATTTCCCTGAGGACGAACGTGCAAAGATCATCCTGAGGCATAAAGAGATTTCTTGGCCTCAGCGGACGCCTTCCTCCGCTGGTCGTGAATTTGCTGCTTGGAAATGGAGACGCTTCGTTGAGCGAGGGACAAGCCTCAGGTGCTCGCTACCATGTAGCTTTTTTTATCTTCGGTTATTTAGTTGTTACCATGCAGCTATTTATTATTCAGTTATTTGTTTGTTGTTAAACAGTTATTTATTATTCAGTTATTTATTTGTCAGAATGCAGTTATTTATTATTTAGTCATTTGTTCGTTATCATGCAGTTATTTATTATTCAGTCATTTTTTTGTTACCCTGCAGTTATTTATTATTCAGTCATTCGTTTGCTATCATACAGTTATTTATTATTCAGTCATTTGTTTATTATCATGCAGTTATTTATTATTCAGTCATTTATTAGTTATCACGCAGTTATTTATCATTCAGTTATTCGTTTGCTATCGTGCAGTTATTTATTATTCAGTCATTTATTTGTTATCACGCAGTTATTTATTATTGTCATTTGTTTGTTATCATGCAGTTATTTAATATTCAGTCATTTGTTTATCATATCATACAGTTATTTATTATTCAGTCATTTGTTACCCTGGAGTTATTTATTATTCAGTCATTTGTTACCATGGAGTTATTTATTATTCAGTCATTTGTTACCGTGGAGTTTTTATTATTCAGTCATTTGCCATTAAGCAGTTGACGTACACAGATACATGTATTCTACGTATGCATTTTTGCGTCAGGTACGCTAGAATACTATCTATCTAATATCAGTTCAGTCTCGATTGTACTAATTGCTGCCATTAATGAGCAGCCCATCTTATGAATTTATTATCATTTTGCATGAACTTTTTGCCCCACAGCACACAGCTATTCATATCTTCATCGTCGTACAAATTACTATTTTTAGCAGCACCCGAAGTCGCTTTTTTCACCAGCCTTGGCAAGTTAAGGCTGAGTGTTTCTAGTCATTTCATCGTGCAACGTTTTTGGAAGCGAGAAAACTTTTCGAATTCATATGAATTTATTGCTATATTTTCGATGGTCGTCTTCTCCTGGAATGGTCGGCCCGCGACTGCCCCTAATTTTCTTGACCCATCAATGAATAGCATCGATTTTTTTTCGTCACTTGATGCTAATAAAACCGAATAAGAACAATGGGGACAAAAGTAATGACAATAGAGGTTTGGTTGATTATATGATGCCTCCATATTTGTTACCATGGAGGCATCATATAATCAACCAAAACTGAAATAAATTATACAGGAAGTGCTCCAATGACATGTGAAACTAACTTATTTTTTGATTTCAGTTTTTAGTATTTCATGACTTCTACTTGCCTTTTTTACGGTATCACCCTTATTTAGTCCGTGGGCCACCACTTTCTGTCAAATTTTATTTCTGGTACAAATGACCTGCTAATAAATTCATGCTGAAAAATTATTGAGAAATAAACTTCATGCCTTAATGGGCTAATTATCTCCGTCCTTCATCTGGGTGCAGCGGGAATAACTCAGGCAACGCACGGGAAATTATTTTCGTTGTGAAGTGGCGCGCCTGAATTTGAAGTAATTTATGCTACCAGACATGATTACGCTGTGAGGAAATTTGTCCCCACGTTACCTGAAGAATATTTTTAGCCAGTTCGCGTTTGCGGATGTTCTCTTTCCTCTGTTGCTCTCGAAGTCTTGACCGAAATGCGCCAAAAAGTAGATGTGCTCTCCGTCATTAGGCTGCCCTCGGGACACTGGTACTCGGAAATCACAGTATCTCCGATGCCAACCTTGAATAATTGTTTTTTTTTCGTTTTGGGTAACATCAATCATTTCTGGCCAAAGCGCCATCCCATAAATGACCGTTATCATAGCGAAGTATACCCCTCCAAGGACTGAGATGCTCCATGTCCTCGCGCTGCTCTCCAGTTAATTAATTCTTGCATGGGAACAGATGCTCTGCCATCATAATGTTTGTCGAGGCCTCAACGTCTTGCTGTGTATCGCTTGCTGAGGACCCATCCGCCAGTGGTTTCGGCTTACACGGCCGCGTCATTAGCAGCTCTCGTAATTACTGTCTGTCTTTCCAGGGAAATTGCCAACCAAAATGAGCTAGAGGAAGTCTGTCGCTGCTGGTGAGCTGTAAATATTGGGCCAAAAATTAATTATTTTCTTGAGGAAATAATTACCGCGCTCTAATGGCGAGAGAGAACTGCAGCCTCAGGGCTGTTTTTAAAAGATATCAAAAACAAATTGGGATAAAGTTTTCATTAATGAATATTGCTTCGGATTAGCACGTATTTCAGTCTCGTAAAACTGTGAAGCGTTTAATTAATATTTGGTGATAAAAGTGTGTCACGATGCCACCAGATGTAAACTGCTGGGAATGAAACTCTGTTCAATAACTTCATCACCATCTACGAGCGCCAAATTTCTCACGAGCTCGCATACCTTCACGAAAATTTAAGATTCGTACAGTCACTTTACTTTTGCCCAAAACAGGAAGAAAACATTACATTTCTGGAGACATGTATAACATTTAGCGATGCCATTTCCATAAGCTCTACACGGCTGAATCAACGCTTTACTCGCTTTGCTTCCTCAGTGATTCCTGAAGAAAGAATGCTAATTCCTCGGCAACAAATTGTGACAGCGCTTCTCTGCCGGCACTTTTGTGATATCTTTTGCTGGGAGCCCAATTTTCGGTCTCTGTATGGGCTCATATTCCCTAAGAGTTCTAATAAATGCTCTCTTTCGTTGTGCTTCCTTTTATGAGGTATTTTTTGGGCTTTGCTCTCACTGGCGCTGCTGACACTGAAGGCTGTGAGAACACAACCAAGATTTTAACAGGTGTTTCCTGATCATTTTTACTCCATTCCATCAAAGATAATCCCACAACGGCCAGCTGACCGCAGTGTTACGAAGATTCTATTTTCAGAGCAGCGTTCTTTAACTGCCGCCTTCGATCATCCTTGGATTTAATTTACGGTGAATTAGCATAGCAGGCTTTGTTGAACTTCTTTTACCGCATTTGGCTTTTTTCATATTGCCTAAGTGCCTTGAATGCTGGAAAATGAATGGCTCATAAGGAATGACAGCGCAATGTTAGAGTGAAACCAAAAAAGCAGCAAAAGAAATTGAGTAGGGTATTTGTCAAGAGCTTTCTTTCTCTATCTCTTTCTCTCTCTCTCTCTCTGAACGTGATTTGGAAATTTCCCTGGAGCTGTTCGGAGCCTGCTCAGTCACTGCTCTGACTCCAACTCAGTCTCCAAAATCAGAGTGCTGGGACGACTCGAGGTACTTAAGATGTCCCGATTTCCGACTCTAGGAATGAATTCTGGCGCAGACTCCGCGACTGGCCACGGACTTGGCAGCCTTGGTGTGCGAGAACAGGTTTATCTGTGGTCGGCTATTCCGGAAAAATTAAGCGTGAGAAATGAAAAAACTTTCTTTGCCCAATTATAAAATTAAATTTAAAACGGAATAACATATAAATTATGAAATAAAGTAAACATAGTCAGTGAAAACCATCGGCCATATTTTTTAAATGCTACTTTAAAGATAAAAATATACTTGAGCCTAATTTATAGCCTAGATTCCGTTATTTTAATTCAGATTCCCAAAAACTGTTATCAAGAATTTCAAACGACCAGCCTGATGAAAATTTTAACTAATTCCAATGCAACTGGTTTAATATTTTAAACTTGAATTAATGTCATTCAGAATGGTTACTGTTTTTTTCTCTAACAGTTTTTTCTTTGCTTTCTCTTGACAATTAGATCGAAGAACCAGGTATAATTCCCCGTAAAGTAAAAAATCTATTGGCCTTTAAATTTTTTTTCCGCAAATACTACATTCAGCAGCGACTGGAGCTTGAATACTGTAAAGGGTCGTACTTAATTTGTGCAATACGGTGTAACGAGGCAAGTAAGCGATTTACTGCAGATGAAATTCACCGAGCCATTATACTTAGTCTTGACGTACTCAGCTACTTCTTTTTTCCTTTGTTGGAGCCCGAACTGCTGGGGAGCGGACGTGAGGCTTCCAGGGCTGCCAATACAGAGGTGATGTCTCCTATGTCATGCTTATCAGATTCCAGGCGCCGATACCGACGACGATGGCAGGGACGGCGTAATCAATAGGCATCATCTGACAATGTTTGTGTGCACTGAGGTGCGAAAAATTGGAATTACGCTCAGGGGAGATGACAGATTTCTCGATAATTATCATTGCACGATGGGTAATTTGAAGTGTTTAGTAGAAATACCAACGTGCGCTGCAACATCTGTCGCATATGTACAAGGAATTCTAAGTTTGTAATTGGTTATGAAGAACAAAGGCTTCAACTAAAAAGCATGCATTGCTTCTTGAAATTACTTTGATTCTGTTCCACTCGAGGAGATTTGACGTACAATAGTACACCCAAACGCTCTCTAGAAAATGTAACTCCCTGTTTATATTGTGATATGAAACATGATCAATATTGTGTAATAGCACTACTGAGCTCTTTTCTGTTGATGTAATAGAAGTAATTATATTTTACAATCATTGTAAAAACTAATTGTTGATCGTTTATGCCCAAAATTGCACACAGTTGTAGGAAATATAGCCGGTACGTTCTTAGTTTATTCAGTACTAAATCGTTACTGAGGTCATGACGTTCGCTCAAGAGAGTCACATTTCAAAAATAGGCCCTGAAAAATTCCTCAAAAAATTTGGCCTCGGCTCCGCTGGAGCCTCAAATGCTCGATCTGTCGAATCGTGAGGAACAGGCGCACCTGGGCAGCGGTGCTCACTCTCGGTGCGCGCTCTTATTTATGGTACTTTTGCCATAAACATCGAGCAGGGCAGCCTTTATTTACCCCTGAGGAACCCTAAGTTTGAGCAAAATGGCTGCCTTGTTCTTACCTTTTAGTTTATTGACGAGATTTCTTTACAGGCTCAACGGAAGTTTAAGTCTTCGAGCAGCCAGCGTTGCAAAATTCTTTCCACAACTGAAATTTTACGGGTGGGCTACTTTAAATCAGAAAGGGTTTTGTCTTCGTCTCCTGACTGGAATTGCAAGCAGAGATGGAAAACCCTAGCGAATTACGTTCCGAAGCAGCCGGTGGTTGTTTCGTAGTAAAATGAGCTCAATTTGTCAGTTGTAAATCGAGTTCTCTGAATATAGCTTTCATACAGTAACAAAAGCACATCTAAATACATTTAACAAAGATACAGCTGCAGCCACTCTAAAAAAAACTCATAAAAAACATTATTTGTTCCAGTGGTGAAGTTAAAACCATGTGGACTGGAATTAGGCTGTATTAATTTTCACAATGAAAAAGTAACACACACTCACGTGTCCCTCGAAGCGTTTTTTTCATTTTCTGTTAGTGGGCATTAAAAGATGACACCAGGGCTGCAGGCTTTCTTTTTCGACTAATGTCTTTAAAATGTTTCCCAGAGTTCAGCGAGCCTGCAGCGAATGGGCTTTAAAGGACAGGCCGAGTCGTTTCTTTCTTATTTTTCCTCAAAATACAGAAGGCAGTTATTAAATTCTCTCGTTCAAATTCTTGACGTGCATAATTCTTTTGCTTAACTGTTTTTACGAACTTTCACTGTCGGACTGAATGCTTTTAGATTTGATATCCAAAATTGATAATTAAATGTCCCGTAATTAAGTTATGTGCTGAAAATAAAAAATATGATTCTCTGCTGGTGCTGTTGTGTCACTCAATTCGTGCAACATATCAATGACCGTCGAAATCATCATCTGTCAAAGTCATCATCGACGAAGGTTCGTCGATCTTGGAACATTGAAATCGTCTAAAAGTTCATACTTCACAAATTCATTTGTGTTCTTTATAGCTGGTAGTAGTTTAAGATATTCCTTAAAATATAAAGGTGTTATTGATGTTACATCTATTGTTTGAATATTTCAACAACGAAGGTGGGTCAAATTGAAATGAGATTCAGGAGAGGACACTTCCGGAAATTTTATTGTCATTCATATTCACCCATACGTGATCTCAGTACCTATGTATATGTAGTGAAACTAGAGTGGATATTGATTTACAAAGAAAAATGAATATTCTGTCTCGTTGCAATGAAGAAATCAGCCGTATTAGAAACTAGCAAACAGTTCTAAAAAAATGAACGTCAGGGCAAATATGTGTCTGAGACAACAACTAGTTATATCAATGAAAAACTTATTGAAGTGCTCAATGAACTGACTGTGCTTTTAATTTCTTTATAGCATTATAACCGAAAATTTTATGATTTTTTTTCGGACCTGCATGCTTTGTTTGCCGTGAAATGATCGATTACTCATTCAATTAAGCCTACATAGAATAAAATTGGATTACTGAAACTGTCGAGAAAAATGCTATTGACTAGAATTTATTATTGTACATCAGAAAAAAATTATTACAATGACTTTGATAGTTTTGCCATTGTTAGTTTTCTCCGGCACTCAAATGATGGAGTAAAGTATGTAAATTTTTTGCGGTTTGAGCGAAAAACTCAACAAAACACCTAGAAGATGTTTCCGTAACGACACTTAAAAAAGTATTTAAGCGTATTTTTACGAAATATGGCTGTAAAGAATACGAATCGTAGGTTTCAGTGAAAACCCTGACATTGATATCGGAAGTTCGATATCCTACACTTTCCTCCAGTAGCGTCTCTTCTCAAAGGAAGCAAGCGGGCGCTGTGAAAGAGCGTTGGTCGGGATCTCTGGCGTGGGGAGGGCTGGTTGTCCTCCGGTCTATATAGTGGACTCCAGTTCAGCAGACTGCAGCAGCGCTTACGATGTCGGAGCTATGGCTCAACCCTGCCTAAGTGCAGCACATTATAATTCAATTTCTTGGTTGTGAAAGCATAGGACCGCTTGAAATTTTGAAAGAATTGACTGCGCAGATCAGGTATTAGTAACTGACGTGATTGAGCTGTCATAAGAAATTCAAGGAAGGACGTAAACTGCTTGAAAATAAGGAACAGAATCACCGTCCTCGAACCAGCATTACGGATGAGAACGTTCATGCGATTCGTTACCTTCTTGAAGGCGGTCGACGTCAGAAAGTTTCTGAAATTTCAGCATTGGTCGGAATAAGTTACAAGAGCTGCCAAACAATAATTGCAGAGGAACTACAGTTTCGCAAAGAGAGTTTCAAGTGAGCTGTCCCTCCCCTTTTGACAGTAGAACCAGAGGTTGGGACGTTTGCAGGCCTTTCGAGAGTTTTCCGTTCAATTTGCGTGGGGAGTGAAATAATTTTCACCTTCGACAACACTTTGGTCCATTATCATACATGTGAAAACAAACAGGCCAGCATGGAGGGACATAGGGAGGATGAGGCAGCTCCGGTGTAAGCAAAGACTCGACTGTAAGCCGGCGAGGTGCTTACAGTTGTTTCTTCCAAATGGCGTATCATTTTGCGTAATAAATTTCTGCGTTAATATAACGCATTAAATGTTGCTCATCACTGCCAGTTTTTGAGTGAGGCAAAGACTGTCTACCACTCCAAAAGGCGTGACTTACCGATTCGAGACGCCATTCTTCTTCACGACAACGTTCGGCCACATACTGCAGCTCTAACTTGTGCAAAATTAAAGAAAATATGATGGACACCCCTTGACCATCCTTTCAATAGCCCTGACTTATCGCCGCACGATTTCCATCTTTTTGGGCCCCCAAAGAAGCACTAGGAAGACAACGATTCCGAGACAATGCGGCGGTGGAGGCCTTTGTGCACGATTGGCTCCTGACGCAACCCACTTCATTTCATGATGCCGGGATCAAAAATCTCCCAACCCGTTAGAAAAGAATACTTTTCCAAAGCAGGAAATTCTGTGCCAAAAGTGATTTGTCTTTGGTTATTTTCTTACACCAAACACAAAGTTCTTACGGGAAGAGTCTGTTTTATTTTTTGGTCCACGTTTGTATTCAAACTTATCTACTCTTGAAAATTTGGCAAAGTATTGTATAGCAAAGTAATAAAAAAAACTCTCACTTAGACTTCATCGAAAGGTTCCGGTCTAACTTACAACTAAGTGAAACAGTTTGAAAATTATGAAAAAAAACTTTAGAAAAGCTTTTGTTGTATAATATTCCCATTATACTGTACATATCATTCATTCCTACAATTTCCACTTCTCCGAGTTTTCGCTTTTACAGCTCAAAAGACCATCTCGGATGAACACAATTGCAGTCGTACATTTTTGTGCACCGCCAGCTTGCACAACAGAGGCCATTGGAGCGAGGTTTGCATAACAGAAAGGTTTGCACTGCGAGGTTTGCACTGC
>VOMN01093405.1:0-13190 GCA_014899125.1 Orchestia grillus
TCTGTATGTGAGTGATATCGGAATAAACGATTTTTCTTTCTTCTTATTTTTCTTTCTTTCCAGAGGAAGCATTCCGTTGTTTCGTGAAAGTCAGGTTGCCCCAGTCTGGACTCAAAACTTTACTTCTCAGCTGCGAGCTTAACACGATGGCAGTGCGCCATGGCGCCTGCTAGAGACGGAATGCTCCGTTGGTTATGTTTCATTAATTAAAGTTTTAGGTCTGATTTCATCAATATACTATTTTACGTTAGGTTACGGCAGTCAAAGTTTCATTGGTGTTATTTTATATAGAATAAAAGAAAGCGTACCGGGAAGTAATGATTAGCCAATTACAATTATTCTCATAATAATAATTGTAATCATGATGATATCAGTATTGATAATTTTGCACGACTTATTTGCGTAGACGTAATCCTGTCTCTAGTATCTTTAGGCACAGATTTTTTTTCTCAAGAAAGGTCTTGAAAAAGAATTTCAACATTTCTTGGAACGTCAAATACGTGTTCCAAGACGTGTTTCTCTGTCGCCTTCATTATTGTAGTTTACGCTACTATCCCGAGAAATGTTCACTAATCTCTACAAGTCACTTTTACAGACAAAATTATCTCTTCTCAGCATTTCAAATGCTTCTTGAAAAATAATTTATCAACTTCTTAGCCGTGACATGGTTTTAAAATTAATCTAACACACGCAAAGGTAGAATAAATAGCGAAACATACGAGCTAAATGACAAATTGAAAGGATATGTTTTGTGTCCTCACAGCAGAGAAGAGCATGCAGTACAGGTGCTGGAGCGGCGAGTGTGGCAGCTTGCCCACCCAGTTCGTTTGCCTCTGAATTTAACGATCACTATCTCAAACACTCAAGACATAAATATGCATAAAATTTGAATTTACGCCACATAACAGTGCTTTATTACTTATAGTATATCTTACGATCAATACTCGAATATATTTTGGAAAAGGTTGCGTTTTCAGTTTCAATCATTAAGTTGTTGTCTAACACCAAATGAAAAAACTAAAACAAGATTCTCCTGAGTCTTGTGGCATGCAGCTAGTGGGTGCAGCGAATGGATACAACCAATTTTCCTTTTGTAGTACGAACTCTATAGAATTGATTTACGCAGAAACTATCCGGCCAAAAATTCCATCACGTTGGAAGTTTCTCTGATCAGTCTGGTGTTACGTCAACTTAAATGTTATCAATTCGGGGACAAATGCGAAATAACTAACTCGGCTGGGGGGCGGAAACTTAAGAGAGGACCTGGGATCCCACTGTATACACGCCTATTTACACAATACAATAGAATGGAATTTAAAAGCCTAATATTGGCTTTTAACAAGATGATTGTGGACAAGATGATTGTGGACAGCGCAGGCCGTGTAATTTACAGCTTTCTTTTACAAGGGTAGCAGTTCCTGACTCAATGAAAATCCAGCAGTCGCAGGTTGGGGTACAGCCTGAACCGTTCTCACTTGAAGCGAAGTGCATGATCCACTGCACTTCCATACTGCAATCAAATACCACCGTATTTCAATTTTGGTAATGGACTTACCTACTCAGAAAAAAAATTCATCTTTCGAAAAAAATGTGAATATCATATAATATCTCTCGTACGAGCAGACTCTGCAAAGCTCAACTAAACAACCGTTATGGGAAGAGCCTGAGTAGGGATAGAAAAGAGGACTCTGACACCATTCCCAATCGCTGAAAAAAATGGATATTTGAGTAGAAGAATGAGGCAACATCCCAGAAGAAATTATTCAAATAGTCGATAACCATATTTTCCATAATGTTGAAGCCCTTTTAAAAGTTAACGAAGGCTTAAACCATGCAAGAGAATAAGTATTATGTTATTGTTTAAAGTTCGTACTATACTTTCAAGCACATGCATTTAAAATCGCAAGGCCAATGAAGGTAAAATTTGATTACACATCATTTTTTTATTTCACGAGTAACAACCAGTTTAAACATTCTATATCACAATGAATTACATAAAAAGTTGCTAGATTCCCGCTACCAACAATCAACTCTACGTTCAGTGGTACACAACGATTCCTTGAAACGACTTAAATATATATAACGTCCCAAAAGCCTTAAGCATGAAATTGAGCATCACAGCTGCGTTCCAGTGCACAGCTCAACCAGGCGTAGTAGCATTTTTCAATTGAAATGTGCAGGATTCAATGATATTTACTGAGAATTTATGCAAGACATCTGAAGTTGGCTAAATGTATGAAACCTAGCGTACATATTTCTCAAGCTGCCTCTGAAAATGAACTGCAGATTTTCCCAAAGTTACGTATAGCGGCGGGAGTCAAGGTTCAACTACAATTAAACGCAGCACGTCACCCAAGAAATGTGATGGCGTGGTTAATCATGACCGTGACCCAGCTGGACGTGTGCCAGCAGTATAATGAGGGTATTAATTGCTCGAGAGGGATCCCTCACCTACCACAATCACGTTTCTGAGAGGAGTCCACGATAAACACTAATTTTGAAAAATAAGTAAAACAGGAATTTACTGAATGATACAGGGAACTTTACCGCCCAAACTCTCGCTTTGGGTTATAGGCGCACTTCATCAGAATTTAAATTTAATCATTTTAAAAATTCTAGCATATAATATTCAGAGCTGCATGCCAGTAAAAGTTATACCTAAGCTGGGCGCTACTTAAGCGTGTCGGCGGAAACCAAAGAATACCAAAGAAAGGCACAACTCATTTTACGGTTTAACAGCAAAAAAAGATCATGACATATACAAGACTACCAAAACTAGAGTAAAATAAAATAAAATTATACGGCTATAAAACCCTCTGCAATAGCGGAGGAGAATGCGCTAGTTTGAACAGTTCAAGCATGGCGATACCTACATCGACTCTGAGGCACTCCTCTTGACCGTCAGTCTAGTCTTCTTCAGCAGAGCGGACCAGCTCTCGCTGATGCCCCTTTGTTGCACGATAGAATGCTTCCGCTCTCCCACATCCAGACCCATTGGAAGTAGAGGCCACATGTGACAGTAAGCCGTCATCGAAATGTTGCAGGAAATTGGCAAGCCCACGCGCCTTCTACCTTCGCTTCTGTCCCAGACAACATTACTCTAATCTCTTCAGATATTCTTTAGTTATCAACGCTCTTCTCATTTCTTACCCAGTGTGGAAATGAACATACCCTCGGGTAGGGCGGAAAACCACAGAATTTTTGCCAATTACCTTCGTTTGGAGCGCCTAAAGATACTGGCCCTGCGCCAGTATACTGACTACTGGGCAATAAATTTTCACACATATGCACAGTTCAGTAGAAAAAGCCCAAACTTTTTGCACATAGTCAATTTAGAACTGATTTTATGTAAATAAAAATTATATAAAAGATTATAAACGTAAAATTGTTCATTTAAATGAATGATAATAGATTAACTATGTTTTGAAATTCTTGGAACGCTATTGAAGTGAAATGAAGAAATGTCAATCGATATCCACTCCAGCATGCCAATTCCTTTCGACTTGGCGATGACATACGTTCCTGAGCACGTGATTACTTTTTGTAAGTTGTATTAATGAACAGCATCTGCGTAAAAAATAGCCTCGCCTGGCATAAGTCATGGCAAAAAATGCGTGAAACTCTTGAACAGGCCATACACAGTTAATAGATGAGAGTATGCGGGTACTAGAATACGAATGTTGCTGCGAAGTGTATGAGCCTCTGGGATCACCAGGTCCAGGACACGTGCACGACGGGGACCACCAGGCCCAGAACACGTCAAGACGGAGATCACCAAGCCCAGGACACGTGCACGACGGGGACCATCAGGCCCAGAACACGTNGACGGAGATCACCAGGCCCAGGACACGTGCACGACGGGGACCATCAGGCCCAGAACACGTCATGACTGAGATCACCAGGTCCAGGACACGTGCACGACGGGGAAGTCCCACACGTCAGGGTGTCCGTAATGTGCGGTGTCGTTGGCGAAGTCAGAAGAACTCCACCTGAAGACCGGGAGCGACTCGTGCGTGGGGCCGCAGACGGCGAGGTACTGCAGGCTAGGGAACAGAGCAGACGACGTCACCTTCATGTCTGTGCCCGCATGGGACCGGTGTCCCAGGGCTCCGAAGGGGTACGTCCCATTTATCGGGTTGAGGTCGTTACGAGCCGAGATGGCATTCTCGCCGCTGTAGGGCGGGTCGCAGTCGCATCTCGACAGCGGGTCGTGCTGGAAATCGTTGTAGCGCATCAGACGGATCATGCTTCCCAGGTCACGGACGTTGCCTTTGAAGGATTGAGAGATTATTTAGTTTGTGGCACGAGAGTTGAGTGCAGTAGTGGAAATTCAACGATGTATGTTTGCCCAAATTGCTTTACTTGAGTATATCAAAGTATTCAATGGTACTAAAAGGCTATCAGCATATTTTACAGTGAAATCTTCCATGTTATCAGGTTGTAACGAAATTTTTGAGCGTTTTTTAAAAACAACTTTGAAACAAGATGCTGTTGGCTTTAATAACGTATTATTGGTCGATAATATCAATAACATTTCTGTTATTCTTTCAGATTCTACAACAAGTTTTGTTCAAGAACTAATGTTGTAGGCCCAAAATGTGAAGTCCAAGTGAAGAGCATAAACTACATATTATACTTCATGAATTTCAGAGGAGGAATACAGCGAACTCAGCAACAAGATCACCCAAAAATATCTAGGAAAATGTTGGAGTGAGTAAAGCCACATGCAGAAATTAGGTTTCCTGTTTTAACAATAAGCGCTCTAGGAATTGGCTTGATGGCACAGCAAAGCTTATTCCCCAACTTAGAAGCGGATTGCGGCCAATGAGGGTTCTGTCGAGTGTGAATTGGGACACGGAGGGAATTATCCACGGAAGTGACGGGTCACACAGGGAATTATCCACGGGAATGGCAGGCACAAAGGGAATTATCCACTATGGGCTGATGAGTAACAATCAAGCAGTAACGAATGGAGAGCATTGCCACAGCTAAGACACTCTGAGCTTTGTATCATATCTGATATAGTTTCCTAAAGAAATATAGGCCTTCAGTCATAATAACCTAAGAGCTGGTCTTGTTCAACATTACAAAATAATTGGCGAAATAAAAAGGCCATTGATGGACAAGAATCGAGTAAATCTACACTATGACAACGCCAGACCCCATACTGCAGGAGTCATTATTAATATCCTACAAAAGATTGGTTTGGAGAAATACCGTTTCACTCACCATATCCTATTGACCTTGCTCCATCAACTGTTTTGAAGCTTACATAATCATTGTGATGGTCTGAGGTTCCCTTCAAGAGAAGAGGTTGAATTGAAATAAACTTTTTTTTTTCGAATGTTCATTCTACGAAAACAATATCAAAAAGCTTTTTGACCGATTGGAGAAGTCATAGAGAAGAATGATGCTTGAATTGAAGACTAATAAATATATATATTTTTTTAGACTTTCCCTGTTTTGAAAGATGCTTCACAACATGATAAATATTTGTTTATCTGGGAAAAAATACATCCTCACCACGTAATAGAGGGTTGTTTTACCATTGATATCACTCCAAAGGGAGTGAACGGCACTTTTATTCAAACTCTAAAATTGAAAAATTTCAATAATTGCACAAACCAGTAAGAGACATAACAGCAGAACAAAAAAAGTTATGAGGCTTATTGTAATTGAATTGTGTCCGATCCAGTGAATGATCCTCCGGTAAAGAAAGAGAAGGGGATTTAAAAATAAGAGGTCGGGATTAGTACAGATGTAACTGAATCCCAAATCGAGTGACTGAATGTAAATATCTAATTTGCGTCGTCAATGACTCAGAGGAAGACCAGACAGAGTCCAACGTAAATGACTGTAACAGTCACCATCAACATACTAAACTAGCTTTCTCTAACGAGTGAGAGGTTGAACTCTATAATATCAAAGGGAATCTGCGAACTTTCAAAAATTTTCTTTAATGTTCAGGCGTGATTAATTAATTAAAAAAATTTTGGAGTTCAGATCACATTCTTTTTGTCCTTTTGTTCGCAGCCCCAACTCAACAAATATGAGCTGGAGATCAAAGCTTCCAGATTTGAGTGACTTGGGCTCAATGTGCAGCAACAAACACACGAGAGGATACCAGGAGTACGGCGGCCTCCACACTTGAGCAGCTACACCTCACCGCTGGCCACGTTGAAGTGCGTTTCCACAAAGGATGAAAAGGACAGAATGCGTACATTGAGAGACCAGAACGAAGTACACGAAGAAGACCATGAGTAAATTATCGCACCGAATTTTGTGGTCCTGTCGAGCTGAAACGATACCTTGGTCTCTGGCGAAAATGAGCGCCCGAGGAGTGTTGTCATAAGAAAACCAGTCCCCATACTGGTCGACAAGGGCGGGCAGGCCGGAAGCGTTGAAGACCTCATCGTAGAAGGGCACGTTGTAGCTCGGCCAGTAGAGCGTCTGCTGGAGATGCTGGGACTGGTCCTCTGATACGATCAGACCTGGGATTTGCTCCAGCACCCACAACGTCCCAGGCCTACGAGACATCATTCAATTATTTATCTAATGATAAATGTTGTTATCTCATACCAAGTAGGTTTACAACTATTCCACAAGTATGATCACCATATAAATAAAATAAGTGACATATTACTATGTTCATTTATCTTATCAATAATATTTAATAATTAACATTTTTAATAATTTCGACAAATTCAAGGAAATTTGCATGTGTGTAATGTAACCTCTTTTGAATGACATCACAAGCAGAAAATTAATTTTGAATCCACTAGAAGCCAATTCATGAGTTGAATGACTACACGAGTACACAGAAGTAAAAACTATCACATTAGTGCAAAAATAATGACTAGTTTTAAAGAAAAATATTCCGCGGAGAATTTATCAAATTTGTATCTAATGTTATAATTCTGTATCTTTGATTAATCTCTACTTTCTTTTAACAGATTATCTCGGTCTTGTTCATAATATCCTTCAACATTTACACCATGATCGCCCCATCTAAAGATCACATTAGGAATGTTTCGCCTCATGAGTTTCACAAAGATGTCAGTGCAACTATGGCTGCAAAATTCATTCTGAGCGATTATAGGGATAGCGCATTGAATGACAGAAGTTACTAAAGGCGGATTTTCGGTTTCCGGAGCCGGGATTTTAGCTTGAAATACAAGCCAAAAAAGGGTCTACAAAAAAAGAACGAGACGCTGATGTGTTGAAGGCATTGTCTCAGGAATCTATTCCATTACTATTAGGGAAATTGCAAAATAATTAAAGGTAGTCCATACAACAGTGCTTCACCAATTGATAAGGATCGGAATGGCTTCAGTGTTAGAAAAATGGGCCCCACACAAACTGTTGTCAATACAGTTTGTGGAGCTTATTTGGAAATATTGCATCATCCTCCTTATTCTCCTAACCTTGCCCTTTCTGATTATCATTTTTATCGAGGACTACAAAAGCATATGAACAGTCTTAGGTTGACATCAAAAGAAGAGATTGAAACAGAGTTGAAGTCAAACTTCAAATCTAAAGAATTTTACAAGCGTGGCATTCACATATAAGCTAGTTGGCAAATAGAATGAGGGTAATAGAGACTATGTTTACAAATTACTATATTCGTAATTATGGGCTTTCATATTTCGAAAATAGTCCTTGAAAACTGATATTACTTTTGCACCAACAAATACTATTAAAATGAAGGAGCACTCGGACAATAAGTTCAAACTGATGGAAAGCTCAAAATAGGAAACTTCCAAATGTAACAGCAAATGCCGTTCTAAAGAGATAACAAATTGAACACACAAAATCACACACCCCCATAAAATTTGTGCTACGACTACATGCCTCCTCAACAACATAAGGAACACATACAATCGTAGAAAGATGCTTTGTAGCATCTTAAAAGTAATTTAAGTTATAAAATTTTCAAAATTCTGAGCACTGAAACAGGAGTTTATTTTCTTTCAATAAATCGGAAATTCCAAAGTACACAGCCTTCATGAGGGGAACCAGAGCGGGATCCAGCTCGGCTGAATACCACAGCGCCTCACCGAATCACTTTGTTGGGCGTGAAGCGTTTGTAGTCGACGATCATCCACTGATTGTTGTAGGTGCCGCTGTTATGGAGCTTGAAAGTGTCGCACCAGCTGCTGCCGTTCGCTGCCAGGCGGTTGGCTATGAGCACACGGATCCACTCCTGCATCTGCGGGTGAGGCACAGCTGTCAGTGCTTGCATGGCGCGTGGTGCGTTAGAAGCCCACGCCAGGTGTCTCTCAGAGCTCGTCAGAATGGGAAGACTATGTCACTAGCATCCTGGAATGAATTTTTCCTACCGCAGAAACAAATGCCTCGTAGATAAAAACGGTCGATGTGGGTCTCTGTTTATCACAAGAACAGCAACACGGTTGCTCATGATCATCTCTAACTCCGATGCTGTAACTATTTTTGGTCTTAATTGCACTTTGAATAAGCCTGTACAGAAAGCATCTTAGGAAACTATTAACTATGTGTTCCAGCATCATAACAGGCCTCAGCCCACTACATCAGCAGGAGAAGAGAACACATGCTTGGCCCTCTTTCTTGACTCGCAGTGTAACATCGCAGCAAACACAAACACAGCGGGCTCGCCTGGTCTACCATGTTCACTGCAGTCTCTGTCGCCTCACTATGGCTTAAAAGTAGAACTTAAATGACGCTAGCACTTATTTCCCGCCTGCTCTCAATATGAGGAGACTACACAGCTCCACTTACGGATAGCGTGAGAAATATTCGAGCAAAATCCACAATTATAACCACAATACACATTTGCGCAAAACTTACGGTAGGAGTCAGTCGTGAATGTTTCTTTTAAGTGTGGTGAGAACTGCTCTCCCGAGTCAACGAGGTAGGTGAAAAAGTACGACTGCCATCAGCTACAAACTGTCTGAGCGCAATCGTATACCGTAACATTCACACGTACAATGATATCTGTTCCTTCCTTCAGGCTCACAGGTCCTGAGAGAACTGAACAACCATAACGTCAGGTATTACTGTAGCCTATTTTCCTTATATGCAAGGATTTGAGAATATACACAGGTTTCAATAATTGTTCAACGACCATTTTAATAACGATCTCGCGAAAAGAATTGCAAAAGAAGAAGAATCGTCCAGACCTCACCTCTCCTTCAGGCTTAACATCAGCCCAGAGGTCCGGGTTGCTGTTGCCGATGGTGGTCTCCATGGTTAGCAGACCTGTTGACAGCAGGTAGTAGTCGTCAGAGGAGTGGATGATGCCGGGGTACGAGGAGAACGCTGCCGTGTGCCCCGGCACGACGTCTTGACTAGGCCCTGACTCCACAAGCTGGAAGGGTAGGATGTACTTCTTCTGCATGCGCAGCATAGACTGCAAACTGACGGAAAAAATGAATGTGTAAGTTATTTGGAAATATTCGGCAGCTTATCTTACAATAAGGTGTCTTTTACTTCTTCCTCAAAAATAATCAAGGATGCCGATGTTGTAACAAATCATTTACAAGCGCGAGGTAACTCGAGCCACATTACTATAATGATTTAAGAGTTCCACACGACACGAGCCAGGCAAAACAATCGCTCACGAGTTCCAAGTGACGTGGGAGACGTAAAGGTCGGCGTTGCCCGGCAGGAGCTTGATCAGAGCAGAGCAGTGACCATCTCCACTGAGCAGGCGGCTGGTGGAAGAGTTCTTGAGGGCGCTCTCCAGGTCTTCCAGGTCACCGGCCATGTTCATCCACCTACCGAGTGACGGTGGAATGGGACGGAGGAATAGTGGAAATAAACAAAGGAATGATAGAATGTGAGATGAATGATGCCCGGTGTGAGAAGAATGATAGCTAAAGGAATGAAAAAAGTCTGATGACGACGGTAGAACGTAATAGAGGGACGGTAGAAAATGACTGAAAACTGCCAAATGCCAAAAATCATCACCTTAATAAAACGAAAAAAATTATTTCCGCAAAAAACTGAGCAGAAGAGGAACGAGTTGTAGCCAAATTATGAGATTTGATACACCAAAGTTTAACGGCATTCACTATGACAAGTTTGCTGTCAAATGGCAACGTATAGAGCCGTTACGAAAAATCGCTCTGTGTAGTTGGATATTCTGCTAAATTTCCGGTAGAACTCCAACCCAGAATCCCCACGGAACTCCGGCACAGACGTGGGCAGGAAGGACCTCAGCGAACATCTTACAAGATCTCCTCGGCGGGGATGGGGCCCTCGGTGTTGTGCTGCTCGTAGCCTGCGATGAGGCCCTGGAGCTGAGCCAACACCAAGCTTGCCTGAACCAAATTATTTATTTGTTATGGTTTTTGTAGGGTTCAATATAATGGGAGCTGCATTAATGAACATACAATAACTTAAAATTAAATCATCACGCCACCGAGCATACTACGATGTCCTTATTCGGTTTGTTGTTGATTCTGTTGCCTGGCAAAGCAATCTCTCAAGTATTTAAAAAATGCACGAGTTATTGACAATTTTTTTCTGTTCAAATAATTTTTTCATTTACTCTTACCAATAAGCAAGATGAAAATTATAACTATGAAACAATGTCAAGATATTTTACAGTATGGGTACGAACTGATTCATTCTGTGTCTGAATCATGTTGATAATATCAAAGTGGTAAGTGTCAATGGCATCGTCTAAATCAGAAACGTTCAAAGACAGTGTTAAATTTTAGTCCAGGATCTCTTAGCGATGAAAATAAACTAGAGCGAATACTACAATCTGCAATCAAACAGGATCAATTGAATACTTGACGGTGGACGAAAATTTGAAAATCGCACTTCGAAGTATGCACATTTCACATATGACGCTATATCATTCCGATTTTTTGGGTAGCTGTCTGTATGATAGTAAAGAAGTATAAATAGTCATGAATAATCGTTTTTTCTCTCCTCGTGCATTTCACTAGAGAAGTTTTCATGGAACTTCTACGTGCCGAGAAGAAACTTAGACCAGCGATAGAACTTAAATCAGTGATAGTAACTTAAACCAATGATAGAAACTTAAACCAGTGATAACAACTTAAACCAGCNTAAGCCAGTGATAGCAACTTAAACCAGTGATAGCAACTTAGACCCAAGCGATCGATTTTAGACCAGCAATAGAACCTAGATGCATTTCTCACTTGTTTATCAAAGACGCAGTGCTCACAAATAATTTTAAACACAGCTCCAAAGGCATTACTACAGGCCTTACATGAACGAGCGGGTACAGAATCTATCTCACAGCACAAAAACTTGCATCAGAACTTGGAACATTGCGCAACTGTTTGTTAGTCCTTGAAAGCAATTGGAAAAGTAAAGAAACTATATAGGATTTCTTCTACTCAAATTGACTGAGACGCAAAGAAAATAAACCATCGCTACGAGTTGTGATTTGCGTTGCTATCCGGACTGGTAGAAGAAGAATTTGTGCATCGAATCATTACATGCTATGAGGAATGAATACTCTATGATAACAGTGAAACAATAGGAGTAGCAAAAAAGTCGTATAACACTCTGAATGCACATGAAGTATCTATCAAATAATATAAAACTGAATATCATATTATTTATCCCAAATCCAAGTTACAAATAGATATGTAAATATTCTTCGTTATAAACATTAAAGAACGAATCATACAATAGTTGACAAACTTTTAATGAGTAATTAAACTCATAACACGTTTTTGCGACACCCAGTATCTTAAGGTTGGCATACTGTTATTGTTTTAATCATGAATTTGTATTCTAAACACTAAGTTTCCGTTCGTGATTTCGAAAACCAGCGTCACGCAAGATAAGAATAACTAAACGCCGGGCCTGATATCCAAGTAACACATCTCGAAAAAAGAAACCAAACGCCGGGCATGATCTCCAAGTAACACAGATCTTGAAAAGAATAACCAAACATTGAACTAGATCACCAGACCCCATAGATCATTATGAGAGTAACCAAACGTCGAACTAGATCACCAGACCCCATAGATCATTATGAGAGTAACCAAATATCGAACTAGATCACCAGACTCCATAGATCATTATGAGGGTAACCAAACGTCGAGCTTGCTAGAGCTGCCTGGCAGAGTGAGGGTACTTGCTTGATGCCAGAGGGGGTCCCGCTCCGCATACTGCTGAATCATGACCGCCATCCACGCCATGTTCGTTCTGATGAACTGACGCAGCGCCGCGCAGAACTCCGCCCCCTGCCAGTCGCAGTAGCCCTGCATTGTGTTCCTGTACAGGTAAACCATGCCAAAAATTCATATTTCATACCTAAATGCACGTCATTTATATTTTTTTGTGTAACTATCTTCATGATAATAAAGAAATATTATTACCCATTAACAGTTTGAATTTAACAAATTTTATTTTCTTCTTCTAAGAATTCTGAAAAAAGTTGTCTGCATAAAATTTCTATGAGCCGAAAAGCACGTTAGGCCAGCTACAAAACTAAAGCGCATTGATCACTTCTTAATAAGAAATGTAATGTTCACAAATAAATTTAAACACGGTTTTAAAGGCATTGCTACACATTTTACTTCATTTGCTAAGCACGGGATCTACCTCAAGTCAATAAATCACGACACAGTTAGCACGGAATAGGCACAGTATCATGCAGTGCGATGACTCTGTTCGTGTACCAAGGCCGACACGTAGGCGGAGCGTTGACTTCTAAGTTAAAATGCAAAAATGATACTACAAAACAATCCAACAAGGGAAACACTGCTGCACTGCAACTCGTCCCACCGCCAGCTGTCGTAGATGAGGCCATGAGACACGGCTCCCTCCACGTAGCCAGCGCTGTACGCCTGGTCACTGTCCTCCTTCCCCTCTAGCGTCTCCACCTCCAGGTAGGCCCACCTGCGCCACGATTGTAGTTAGTCGATTAAATGCAGGCCCTAGGGCTGGATCTCCTCGCCATCACTGCTGATGCGGGCGCAATGCAAAAATACGTAGATATCGGTCACTGAAAACATCCTCGGCTGTCCATAAAACACAAGTCTTTTCTTGCTTAATTGAGAAGATAAGGGTTCTAACTAATTCATTTGTTTTGAACGATGTTATGATCTTTTTCATTGCATACATATAGCGTATCGAAATCGAACAGGATGGACATTGGAATAATCGTATCATTACTATTGAAGTGTAATGAAACTCGGAATATGAGAAGGAATATAGAT
>VOMN01093407.1:0-15489 GCA_014899125.1 Orchestia grillus
TCGCATGATTCAGTACTTATTCTTGAATGGTATAAATTCAAAAACCGGAAAACTTATTCGTTGTCGAAAAATTATTGGACGGTATCATTTAGGGGCTCAGTGGTGATATATTGGCCTGTTTCGTGAGGCTATAGCTAGGTTTTCGTACAAGCCAGCTGCAATTTTAAAGGAAAAGTAATATGGGTTTATTGGGTGAGAGTACATTACTCAATTTACGTGTTTTTCAAAGGCCATAGGCGATTGTCATAAACTTGTGATATCAAACATGCGTACATTAGATTTTGCCGAGGTAAAGAGTGTACACCCACGTTCTTGCGACGCAGGGCACCTTGGAAAATTAGCTATTACGCTTTCAAAGGGACATGCTGCACAACGCACGCCCGCGCACCAAAACCTCAAGCAAATTTAAGATGTTTTCGTGGTTGTACGGAAGGAAATGAACATGACTTCAATAAATAGTCACCAATCGTACTGTGGTGAATTATATAATTAAAATTACCTTGCCTCGTACAATGTTAGGCAATTCAAAAGGTAATTTTTTCGTATTAATATATAATAATTATTACGTGATTCAATACGTAACATGCACTTTTCAACTTGAAAAAAACTTTTCCAGCCATCGAATACTTAATTTTTTTTCTACTGCGGACGAAATGTTTCAGAAGCTTAACAGCCATTTAAGTGTACGTGTACTAACGGATTTTCGTTTTCTCGTCCGCGTAATGAAGACTGCGAGACAGAAGAGCTATGGATCACTATGCCATCAGTAAAAGATCGAGATTCAGCTAAATGTCTTCAACAGATTTGCAAATACACACCCTTCGTTGAAATGGTCTTCTGGTTTTACGTTTTTTAATATACGAAGTTGTTCTAGCTCTTCAAAAATATATCCCATGTTCAGAGAATTATAAAGAGACATGTGAATTCCGTGAATTTTAACCTATCAAGCGTTTAAATATAATTTTGTAAGGCTGAAATTTTAGTATTGACCATAGTAGTAGAACCGAGTTTATCGTTTTCACCTCTATCCATGGGGTTATAAAATCTTTATGAGAATACCTGAGTGGCTGAAATTATGGATGATTTTAGATGCACTGGAAAAAAATATGACTGGGAAGCTATAACGAAAGATTGCGGGGCTTGATTGCGGGGTTCTGAGGTAGCCTGTATGATTAGAAGTTCATTGGGTCTGCCAAAGATATAAAGGAGTTGAAAAATACAGCATTCGAATTTTATCTGGTGCAGAAAAATGTTAGTTACAACTGCGATGAAGGTACTAAATTGCTGCTCTGTTTTTTCTTTCTTGCTTCAACTTTATTCTTATGCATAAAAAGTTGGGCCGACCTAATGAGTTACGATCTTGAATACTGACGTTAATAAAGGGCTCATTACCGGCGCTGCTAGTGAAGGAAATTGTGTAGGAATTGCATAGGAGTACGTGTGGACTAACTACGTCACACAGAAACTCTGGACGATACAATAATTAATGGGAATGGAAAGATAGGATTTTATCTCATAATTTACGAGAATTCAAACCAGTGAAGTCAGTGAAAATTTCCCTAAAGTATATGCGGACATCTTTTACCTAACTCTTGTTCGTCAGCATGAACTGATAGAAATTTTTTACTATTTTTCTCTTGTAACTCTTATTATAAAATTTACCCCTTCGAAGGAAAGGAAGCTTTACTAGATACATCAAGCTCAAAAAGTGAGATCTAACAGAAATTCAAGCTATGATACTTTCAGTTTTATTCTAAAGTTTCCACTGTATATACTGTAAGGTGACTGAAATAACCGAAAGCTTACCATACAACACAACATCATTTTTTGTTCAACACCGTACAAAGAAAATACATATGGATATTCATTATAGGGAAACACATATTTATTGATATTCATTTATTGTTCTAAATATTTCCGGAAAGTTGTAATAGACCAGTAAGACATAGAATTAGCAAAGAAATTTACATATATTTGTTTGGTAGACATGCTAACTCCCAAAACATATGAGAAGGTACTTGCTTCATAATTTTGTATTACATTGTAACAAAAGAATTTCCTTGTTCAGTGATTATTTGTATACCTGCAGTGGCTTCATATCTGTTGATAGTTTTTGTAATCAGATAACAGGACAAATGCACGAGCATCACCATTCGAATACACTATAGAAAGTAGGTCGCATCTTACACAACTCAAAAAATGGCACGTGTCCTTCTGGCAGGCCCTGGTGTAATTGTTGTAGGCGTAATTTCTTGCGGACGTGTCTTTTAGCAGGCCCTGGTGTAATTGTTGTAGGCGTAATTTCTTACGGACGTGTCTTTTAGCATGCCCTGGTGTAATTGTTGAAGGCGTAATTTCTTACGGACGTGTCTTTTAGCAGGCCCTGGTGTAATTGTTGAAGGCGTAATTTCTTACGGACTTGAATCAGAGTAAAAAAAACGGAACTGTACTACCATTTTAGGGTTTAAATTTGAATTTGTTTGCCTTCGTATTTTTCATTGACATCCATTATCGTGTGTAGACACAGCACTCACATTGTTATGTAGAGGGAAATAGAGCAAAAATTGTTTTCTCAAACGCTTAAGAAGCGCTAGTGTGGATCCCGAGGAGCAAGTCCCTGCTGTGGAATTTCTTCTGATCATATGTTGCTAACAACAAACTCTACATCTTACTTACTAAAACTTTCAATTTGTTTCTGATAAGAATGATAAATACGCATGCATAGTTTTCATAACTTGAATTAGATCATTATAACTGTTTCGTTAAACGCATTTTTTCACTCCACCTTTCTGCGTAAAATTACCTCGATTTATTTCCATTTATCTACTATGTCCAAAGATAGACTGATGAAGAGTTTACCATGGCTCTTTATAGTCGGCAGCGCAAGCTGTCATAAATAAAGCCCTCGCGCGCTGTGTTTTTTTGTAATTGAACTAACTGTCGATATGTCGCGATCGTCACAAAAATCAGAGAATATTTATATTTTGAATCATCACAAAAGTTAGGAGCTACCAACGGGCACAGTACACTGAAGTCGGTTGGTGTCACGTCTAGTATAAAAGTATCCGCTCTGCCTCAAGAAAAAAAGTTTTGAAACAAAGAGGAGGCAGAAGATCTATAACGTCGTTTGGGCCCTCTTCGCGTGTCGTAATTTTCCCAAGTTTGTGCATTTTTGCTCACCCGGAACTACCTGCTTTTTCGTCATATTTCGGCACACATCGCAGATAATCATTCATGGAATTTATTGTCATGATATAAAACACAATTCTATGATAATTTTTCTTGCTAAGGAGCTTATACCGCAAATAATGAAAACCACACAGCTCTTTTTTGCTTCATTTTTACAACAAAAAAATGGTGTTAAATTATTTAAAACGTCTCCTTGATGTTAAATCCAGTTTTATTGAGGCATCAGTTTGTCTGTAATATCTCTTCTGTTCAAGTATATTACTCACGACAATATCTTTCACCTTCATCTCTGCTGTATCTTAGAATTTAATTCTGCGATAAATGTAAATATCGGAGGGAGAAACAAGATTCTCACTTCTTCTTACTTCAGCTAACGAAGTTTTCTCATGGAAGATTGTTTGAAAATAATGGCCGATTTCGGAAACATAGCTTATCATGGAAAAGTGAAAATATTCAAATTAGTCTAAATATGTGCTTAGTGCATCTTTCCATCTCTTAGTGAGATGGAAATGATTCCCATCTTAGTGCATCGATAAGTGAAATAATTTATTCGCCGTATATAAAAACTTATCGCCTGTAATAAAATAAAATCATTGATAGCTGCTTCCACTCCTGGCTAGGGCCTGAGAGTTATTCCATTCAAAAATGTACTCAAGAGCTAAACAAGTGATTAACAGAAATGGTGAAAGGTTAGGAGACTATGGAAGATGTGGTAGTCTCGTATCCCAAGTCTTTGAGATTCTGCGTCGATATTGAAAAATAGTATCTATCGTAGAGTTCAAAATCGTGGAGCAAATTAGGCAACAGGTATTCATTAATTGCATCTTCTACAAATGGCGTGAGACTGTAGCAGTACTAAAACCAAGAGTCTGAGACATTTCCCTGATCCTTTTGGCTTAACAATCGCTTTTAAATGTCATTTGTCTAAACTGCATGAGCGTCCTTAACCTTTTTCATCTTTAATACTGTAATCACCATCATGGAAAACCTAAAACTATCTACGTATGTACTGACCTATCACTTGTGGACCTCCCACCTCGAGCTCTGTTTATGTACATTGGCACGGTTTGGAAAGCACTGGCCAAAATTGAATTTCTGTAAGGAAAGTGTGCGAAAAATTTTTTCTTGCACTCGTCAATAAAGGCTCAAATGCATGAAGCATGTTTCATTCTGAAAGAAATTTAAAATCATTAAAGAATTCACATTCATTATCAAGTGTGCCAAGATTCAATCAAAATATACTGAGGATAATAAAGCTAGAATGGCATTTCCCTACACAAGACTTAGATCGATCATTATTTTTGTAACAACTATTCTGTCATTCAGATCGTAACAGTGGTGAACCTAATTTTTGAACAATATCATTTTGCAGCACATTCGAAATGGAAATTAATTCAAATGAAGAATCGATGTTTCAAATTCATACTCCCCTCCTTGCGTTATGTAAAGTTGAACTCATGACTTGTTTAGCATGTTCAGAACAATGTAATCTTGAAGTTGTGAGTCGGTAATGAAATCATGTTCTCTTGATTCGGACAATAGTTAAAATTTGTCACATTTGTTCCATTAGGTTTGATTGCGTACAAATATTTGAAGTTTGAGTCCAAATACTGATATTCAGGCATTTCTAAATACTCATGCTGTTTGTATTAGATGATTTTATCGGTAACTAAAATCAGGAACTCAATTATCTTACCAGTCTGTTTCTCATTTACTGAGAAATATTTTATTTTTTATTTTTTATACCAACATAATGTGTCGTCCTCTGGAAACTGGCGAAGGTCATAAGTTAAAGGCAGCAAACTTTCCCTGCGCCTCACCTCCAGCGGATGTGTTGCCTAACTTAATAGAGTGGTGGTGACGACGCATTTCCGTCCACCGAAATATATTGGAAATCAGTGTTATTTATAGCCCTTTTGCTCCACTGGAAAGTGAAGGCTCTGATTTTTTAAATTTCGAGCTGCCTGTTCAGTAGCGAGAGTCGAAGGTTGCCAGTCCGACAACGCGTTGAGGAACAATGCTTGTACCTGGCACTGAGCTCGGCCGATGAGCAGAAAGCGAAACAATTGCATTGTTTATTGTTTAAAAAATTGTTTATTTTTTAAAAGAATACATTAAAAAATATCGGAACAAAAAGTTTCTGATTGATTCAACTGATAATTTAGACAGAAGGAATTGTTGGTATTGCTAATTATCTGCTAACAGCATATTTTTCGCGTGCAACAGAGTCAAAGAATAAACTAATAGTAAAATAAGGAGATTTCAATGGAAATGTACTGCAAACATAGGTATCCAGCTAAAATTTTAGAAGATTTTAAACATATTTTTCAAATTTATACATTTTTTTTCGAACTCTGGAAAAGAATTCTCGTGCTGCTGTTGATCTGATCATGGCTCAGGGAATGAATTTCTGACTTGAAACCTGCTTGCAAGTTACTCTGACTTGTAAAGTTTTTGATGGAATTTGTTTTAAAGGGTATTCTACTACTCGAAAGGACTACACCGTGATGTTTGACCGGCTGAGAATTAACCACAAATAAACTACAGCTCCCATAACTCTCACCTCAAATTCATGAATGACCCAAAACCTAACGCGATAAACCCGATTATGCCAGGCATCACAACTGGAATCACTGCTGTAGTGGCTGCAATAGTAAAACCAAGAATGTAATAGTAATAATAATGATAACAATAACAGTAAAACGGCCTCAGCGGCAAAGCAAACACCTTCTCGCGATCGTCAGACCGGAACTCTCGCAGCGTCAGAGAACACAGCTTCGCTCAATCGATTTCATCCTTCCTACTTATTCTCTCTCGTTTATTGCCTTTCCTATCCTTCCTTCCATGATGCAGTATCATTGTGTTAAAGTAGTTCATTTAGCGAGAGTTTGAATTAACATGAGGTAATATTCTTAAATGATCAGTCTTCATGCGTACTGCCCTCGTCATTGTCCAATGAATTTTGTACATGCTTTACAAGGGTTCCATTGTGCTCCGCGTAACATAGTACAGGGTTCTACAACAAGGTGTTGCCGCACTCTCATTGATCATTCATTCAACAGTCATTACAGATTAAGACCCGTATATCGATCCCTGTTGCTGAGTTTTCTCCCCAGTCTTGCTTTCATAAGCAAATCTGACCGCAGTCCTATTGGGACGTCTAGCCTCCCTCTTCTCGATCTTAGTTTCATCGCGATGGTAGTTATTGATGTGCAATACGTGTTCTGGGTTTTCTTTTATTCCCTGAAAATGGTCAGACTAAGTCTCATTTTTCAATTACACCGTCCACTCGTTTGTAGAGAAAGACAATTGAACATATTATGACGTGTCATCAGTGTATTTAGTATATTATCATCTAATTGGGTACGTTTGAGAATCCTGGCTTCACGTAGAAAATTTTACATCCATACTGAAACATTGAAGCGATCCAACCACCGATATGAGTCATGAAGCAATAGAGGACTGTCTCATGAAATACAGAGTATAGCTAAAAGATGTGATATATTTTAATTAATAATAACGTATGCAGGCCACATCACGTTCATGTTTATTGATTCAACATGTTCGGGTTGCACAGAAATATGGAATCTTGAAAGCTAATACCTAAAGATTGTAGATGGCGTCATCAAAGTGGTGACCAGTTTTGCCCCTACCCTCTTCAAGTCTCCTACCGAGGCAGTCAGCAACACAAAGTTTGGCAGGACTGCGAGTCCTGGCACGTCACCCATTTAGTTCGCTCAGTGCGGGCAGATCTAGGCATACCCTCGATTTGATGTGTTGCCTCAGAATAAATCACATATTATGAGGTCTGGGTGACGGACGAGCCAGGCATTGTGAGCGAGAAAATGTTGCAGAGAAATTACAAGAAATTATGCAACTTTAGAACTGTACTCAAAAATGAAGAGCGTCGAATAGGCAAAGAATAAGGCCAAAACTCTTTCCTCTCTCTTCCAGCTACTGAGGACAAATTACCACGGCGTGTCATTTTAAAGTAACTCATAAACTGTTAAAATTGAAAGCTTCCAAATTTCGTATAATCAAAATTGCAAAAATGTGAATTTTCAGACATGAAACAACGGAATATTTTGTGGGTCAAAATACAAAGTAAAATTTATTTGCACCATTGGAGGTCGGGAAGATGCAGCATTAGCCTAAACAGTAGAACCAAATTAAAAGAATCATTGATATCATAAGTACACCACCGTGCAAACTGTACTAAAATATTGAAGGAATTCGAGTATGTGCACGTCTGCGGATGCCGACCTTCGTTAATATGTAGTTTTATGTGCGTATGAATGTATCTTTTTTTCAACTGCCTATATTTTACCGTGTTTGCTAACCCTAGTTTGAATTTCTACGTTATTTATTCAGTTATTGTAATTTAATTTGCCGTGTATGAACTGAAACGAGTTTTTACGACAATGCTCCCTAAATTAATAATCTTCATCTCTCTCAGTATAGACTGTTCTTGAAGCCTAGTGGCTTATTTGGGCCCGTAAGGGTTGTATCTGCTGAACCTGGTTTGCTCTCTGTTATTTCTCACTTGATTGTAATACTGTGGCCAGTGTAAATTATTTGCGATAAATAATTGTTTCAAATATTTTCAAGTACTTTAATGCGGCTTAGAGGTAGCGCATGCTTGAAATGAAGGCACCAGAATCAGAAAAAGACGACACCGTACTGGAATAACTGATTTGGGCCAATATGAAGTCAGCGAATCATCAGGATAAAAACAAAAAACAAATCTAGAACGAAATCAGTAAGGCACCAAGTTAGACACTGTTACTTAAAATTGAAAAGAAGGAGCAGATTTAGTGTCAACGTAAGCTTAGGTGAGGCCAAACTGGGACAAAATTATTCTATTGAAATATCCTACTTCAGCCCCGGGCCACCTGCCGTGCACGCTGTTGCATTGATCAGTAAGAGATCATTCCTGAGAACCGACAGGAAATGGCTCTCCCTGTAGTGACGCGGTGATACAGCTCTGTGTTCGGGTGCGTGAGAATTGTATCATATCAATTGGCCTCAAAAACACATGTGATATCTTTGCTAACTGTTTAGATATCACCGCAGTTCCCATGGCATTAGGACCATCTGTGTGCATATAAGTGCAATCAGACCTCCATTTAATGGTAGAGTGAACCACGTGTGATGAGTGTTCGATATTTTCGGCTTTAGCCCACATGTATCAATTTGTTCCGAGCATTGAATTTTTATTGCAATTAATATTTTGCGAACTATATGCTGACCACTGCTAGTTGATTTACTCGTCCATTTGTGATCACATAGATTGACTGAGACGAAGACCTTCTATAAATCGTATTAAATATGAAGTACCCATCACCTCTTTCACTGTCAATGGTGGTTGCCATTTTGACATGGGATTGTAAGCTCTCGGAGCTCTACTGAATAATCAAATGCCACTTCTTATGATTTTGAGGCGCCTATTTTCAGTATCGACATATTTTTATTTATTTGGTGTGGTGTACCTACTCAGTGAGAGAACTGCGCGAGTATCCTTTAAGTTTAGTTTCGTATTTCTTCACACGGCGCTCATCATAGTACACTCTTCTCAGTGCACTCTTCACGATGTACTCTTCACAATGTACTCTTCACAGTGCACTCCTCATAGTGCACTCTTCTCTATGCACTCTTCGCAATGTACTCTTCACAGTGCACTCTTCAAGTAACTCAAATCATCTCTAACTTTTCCAATCATAGCGACTGCTACCACAACCTACTAACTCCTTTTCTTTGTCCTTTGGTCTTTCTTCTCAGGCTTATCAGTAAGTTTGAAGTGAAAAGTTCTATTTTAATAAACATATGTTATCAGCTATGATTCGAATAATACAATTGAACGATAATAAGCTACTGAGCTTACACAAATTCACCTTAAGACTACCATATACACTGAAGCTTGGCATTTATAAAGTTTCGAATAATCGTAGATAAAGTAACAGAGAAACCAATGGGTCATTTTTAATAATTACTTTTCTTTCACCTCAGCAGAATGGGTGGTGACTAAAGTGAGAAATGCTATCGCAAACAAGGTTAAGGCCTTTACGTTTCACGATGCTTTCTCCAGTTAATTGGATATGATTTTTAGCCTTCGCCCAGCTCTGATCGAGTTAGGAGAGAGCTAGGAATCCCTTTCTGTGAGGGGCCCACTTGTGGGTTGGTCCCACTTGTGGGTTGGTCCCACTTGTGGACCCACTACACACATTGTGGAGCTGTACTAAGTAGCTCCATGGAGACTTCAGGCACATTAATGTAACTGAACAGTACACAGTAGTGTAACCGAACGACAGAATCGTGGAGTGCTGGCTGCAGTTCTTCACGCCGGCTCGAGGCTTACTGGTAGGACCGAAAATTAGAGTCTTCGACCTGATGATAACTAAAACCATGAAGCGAGAGACCGGAGAAGGCTCTCCTTCAGTGAGAAATGTATCGGTAGAAGCTACTTGTAAGCTAATAAAATCTAACTTACGAGTTACTGTGTAGAACGATTAAGTATAAATTGGTAGTGTTGTTCGTCTCTCGGGCTCTGAACTAATTAACCATTTCCTAATCATTCTCCTACTATTCCTAAACTTCAAATATTGCGATATTGCATTTTGAAGAACCAGTTCATCGGTCTCTTTTCGGCTGAATGCGTGCAGATTTATGAAGCAAGCGGTGCCGAAAAACAGCTCGCTCCAATGATTTATTATCTTCAAACAAAACGTCCGACCTGATCGCGGCGCCCTCGCTTGTAATAACTGGAGTTGGTGCCAGGGCTTGACATTCAAGAAACTCAATCCGATTGCTGCATACATATGCGAGAATGTTTTTTCCATGGGAGACCGTTCTAGCTAGAGCCGACTTAATTCTAGCATTCGATTGTAATTCCTACACTCAGTATTGATGCATGTAGAAGTCTAATCCGTCCTCCTTCTAATCCGATTGTGACTCAGACCTCTCGATGACCTGTCGCGGTCGCAGTCTGGAATCGGATACACAAGAACAGCTGCCCTCAGTCTCGGTCTTAAGCCAGCAAAGACATCAAGCTCGTCCTTGGCGGTGATCTCCTTGACGTCTGAAACTTATTCATCTTTTATTGCCTTTCATGTCGATTGCTTCTAAGATGCTGTGCCATCTAGTAAGTAAAAGTTCCTTTTTAATCATGCTCGTGGAGGTCTTACATTATGTTTGTAGCTTGTGACTATTTTTTTGTCCGGGAAATTTATCATGAATGAGATTTACATATTAAACTATTTGGTTCCGTTTTTGAATATTGCCAACTACCCTCTCACCTATTCTAGTCGTATGAACTGGCAAGTGAAACCTTAATCATGTTCGTGGATGCATGCAATTTGGAAATTTCAGCTTTTGCAAACAGAATTGAAGGCAAGAGGAGAATTATTCCCCTCGATCCCTGTCATCTGAAACCCAAAGACATTAGCTTAAAAAACAAGTTGTATCAAGCAAAAAATTCTTTTCAACCCCTAAAACAACATTCATTCGAAAACCATAACCACAATTTTCCATAGCTATGCCATTCAAAAATAAAATATAACTTCCTGAGAGATCTTGCGATTCATTAAACAGCCTCGACTGCAAGTATGCTTGCAAACACAGGAGCAGTCAGACAGAGCTAGTAATCAGCGAGACGTGAGCAGTCGAGTCATAAATCTCCACAGTCTGCAGTGCGATTACTGTGCGGTCAGTATGACAGTACTTTATAAAAATATTCATTAGGGTGGCTGGTAACACAAACAGAGGAATTCCAACTGATAAAAATTGGAGTGTGGATTATTTTTCGTGGTCGGCTAATTATGCATCGACGTTGAAAAAGCCAAATATTATGAATTCCGCGTTTTGTATTTAGTGTCACACGATGTGTCCGCAGATCGTCGCTGCCTCTAGTAATAAAGTTGAACTAAAGCATTTATAGAATTACTTTGCATTTAACTCTTTCCATGACTTACTTGGGAAGTGCAACAGCAGTCCACATCTCGAGGGTAAAATTCCCCTCGGAAGACAACGAGTTGGGGTGAGTGAGGGCAGACCCTGGGAATTGGTCCCCCGTCGGGACACTCCCTTCTGGGAATACAGACTTGGTTGGGGGAGCGCAGTGGTGGGGTGGGGTGGAGGACAGGAATATGGGGGTTAGCACCATCCATGGGATGAAAAAATTGATCGGCAGCACGTAGAGCCAAACCAAAAGGTTCTGATGACGACCATTTGATCCCACCTGCCCCAAGACCTGGCGAGCAGACAATGCACTATTGAAAGATTAGTTAGCCTCCATGTTATTTTGTCCAAATTACATGAACAACGAGAAAAAATCCCTTTTTCAAAGTATGTTCAAAAGCATCAGAATTGGGCTTTTTAGTTCGAAGTGAAAGAACAGTTTGGATATAGATGATTATCGACAACATTCGATCCCTAATTACACACTTAGCCATCCATTCTCACGCGAGAATTCTGAGCAAGTTCAGGACAATGAAAATATCGGTCCATGATGGGAATGTTTACGAAAGCTCAGAAATAAAATTTCGTCGTCAGATTTTATTCGTTACATGTAATTCATTCAACTGTCATGCAAATAACGAGAATGAGTTTTTTTCCCCTACGTTACTTCAAATTGCGCGGATTGAAAAAACGGACGAAACCAAAGGTTGGCCGTTGAAAGGTGAGGCCTTACGGAGAATGCAGTCGCCAAGCGGCAGGTCCACCAACCCGAAAGAGTAGCGAATGACCGTCGGCTACTAATTAATTATTTACGCAACCTAAATTGGACGCTTGTCCTCCCCCCAGCCTTGTCTTTTGAAGAGTGGGAGTATGAAATACAAAACTCTCACCGGGATGTAACCTGAGTAAACAATCAGAAGCTGCTACATTCTGTAACATATTCCTTCTTGCCCTAGGCTGCTCTGGCGTGAAATATGTCCGTACGTCCCTGATGAATTTTTTTCACAGTTAAGGTTTGCTCCCGGACTTTTTCAGGAAAAGTTTGGGTTTGGGAGAACGTGACTTCAGTTACGCTGCGGCTGATACGATGTTCTGTTACGCAATTATATATATACATATATATATTCATACATATATATATATATGTATAACCCTAGATGGGTTATTGCAGGAAGGCTGTCAAACAAGAAAAGTTGGCACGTCGTGATGGGGTTTGTGAGACTGGTCTCACCAGCCTTCTGCCTCTTCATTATGGAAAACTGCATTTAGGCATTCCATCATATTGAACGGTCGGCCCGGCTCAACATTACGTTAATGGTAAAATGAACTGCAAAAGTGATTGAAGTCTTATTCTTGGAATTACCATTTACTGAAACACAAAGTAAATATCATACAAACGTACTCACATCTTCAAATGATGTTGGCTTCATATTCGATGGCTGCATCTGTAGGCACTCTCTCTTTGCGCGATCAAATTTTTCAAAACTTGTACTTCACGATATGAACTTCTATAAATTTTATTTGTGCATAGTTTACTAACTAATTGTAAACAGATCTTGATCGAAAAATAGTCATTCAGAAACTTATAAATATAACGAAGTGAATGTTTTACGTATTTCAACTTTCATACGGTATCCTATTGTAGTTTTCAAGTATATCCAGTACAGGTATGTTGCTCAAAAACGAGATTTTTCCGTGAAATAAAATAATATTTTATACATGATGTCTTGCAAAAAATAGTGATGAAAAGATAACAGATACTTAGCAATAATCTTCTAGTAATTTTCATTCAGACCCGCTTATTGCAGCGATAATCTTCTTGTAATTTTCATTTAGAATAGCTCATTGCGACATCTAGGAGACACAACATGATTGAATTTTTTAAGTTTTTTTTCCGATGCATACATCAACTCATTTAGAAATTGTTTATGGTAGTACCACAATTTTACTCGTAATAAATGCAGTTAACTTTTAGTAACTTTTCCGCGTTACTTTACTTTCGAAAACGTGTTGTTCATTTATATTTTTTGTTACTGTTTTGAAATACAAACTTGATCGAGAAATAGATTTCACTTTCATTTGCCAGCTGCGCTTTGAGGTACAAGCAATTCTCAAAATAGGACGTACTTGAAGTATTTTAAGCTCATCTGATTTGTATTCAAAATTTTTAGCTCTAAGTATTCAAAGCACGTCCTCTCGACGCAAGAGCACACTTTTCGAATGAACTCAAAAAATTTGAAAGTAAAACTTATGAACGAAAAAGCAAATGGCTCTTAAAATTTGGGTGATGTTTGGAACATCGCCTTCATGTTTAACAACGTGTAGTGATTTCCTGCCCAGGCGGAGTGAACACGAAATTCTACAGCATAAATAGAGGGTTCCGTACTCCACCCAATGCTTGTCTGTATCTTGCTGTTGATGCGGGTTCATCAGATATAATTCTGAATTATCGTCTCAGAGAAATTGTGTAAGGTGCGTACGCGGTGTACGCACTGAAGGTAATCTGCTGTTGAATGCTGTTCGACATATTTTGAAATGAAAAATCTGCTTTGATGATAACGGTGTTCTAAGAATATATCAACTGAATATTCAACCTCTTTTCAACGTCGGAACACAATTCAAAAACGAGTGCATCTGATCGCTTATTAGCAGGACAGTGACAGTGCAATTTAGCCCTTTGTTAGGGAGTAGATTTTGATTTAAATAACGAATTTCGTCGCTCCGATGATGTCACAGATGTTGCCCGGTGTCGACTGATATGTGTCCTGTCACACATGTCACTGACGCACGCGACGCACAACCAGCGCTGTTGCAGCTGCGCGTTCACCGCGGAACCGCGTAGCAACGGTACCCTCTCGTGCGGCAGGCATTTCTTTATATATGAGAACCTCGCACGCCTGGGGCTGACTGGATGACCTTGCGCGTTGTCAACTGCCTGCAGCAAGCACGGCGTGTAGACTGCGAGGGTGCATGTCAGACTTTCTATTGTGGTGATAATAAATAGACTGTGTTGTTGTCGGTGTGCTTAGGTTATTGTGGTGGAAGTAATTGGTGTTAGTAATATTGGGATAATCAATTTTTGAACAAAAATTGGGTGAAATTTATTTATACAGAATTGAACAAAAAACAAAAGCCCCTTTAGTTTAAAAATGCTGAAGATATGTACCAACCAGTGCCAGGAAACCCTGTCAGGAACCACATATAACGGTCGAGGGGTAAAACTTACGGGCTATGGACAACCTTACTTATCTGGGCTGCACAATCTCATGATCGTTGAATATCGATGCAGAGGTCAACAGCAGGACTGTCAGAGCCAGGACAGTTCAGGACGAGGTGCTTCCAGGGAACTCGGCGAGAGAGTTTGGGAGAGGTGAGGCCTACCGCTACTGAATGTTCACCGTGCGCTGGTGCTCACCACATCCCTGTACGCCACTGAAACCTGGCCTGTCTACACTAGAGTGACTAGACAGTTAAACAGCTCAATCACAAAATGAATCAGGGTAAAAACATACTAGATTAAATTTTCTGCTACACTAAAACTTCATTTTTCGAACACTTCACGGGCCACCATCAGAATAGAATCTTTAAAAGAGAGAAAATAATACATTTGGCAACACTGAACTAAACTACTCCAGTAAAACTAAAATTTAAAAAACATCGGGCTAACTAAATTGAATTAACCCACGATGGGTTAATATCTTATATGGACACATGATAAATTTGACTAGGTAGGGCAACTGCACTAAATGTGACTCACTTGAAATATTTAAAGATACTGATCCACAGTGGCCACAGTGGATTCTTAAGATGGATCAAAATGCATGCCAAGAACTTCAAATTAGCAGCATCACCCCTAGCTAAAACTTCAAAATTTGTTTGGTGCACTTGGTCTGGAAAGCGCAATCTCTGACGTTGCTGTGAAATAAAGCTGTGACGGATCTGCCAGTGCGGGGGCGACGCCTCCTGTGCTTAGCGGTCTCTCTACTATAGGTCACCTCACACTGGCTACACTGATACCAGTACACTACATTGCTTTGCATCATTGACAGAAACTTGTTCCTTACCCTGAACAAACTTCCTATATTAAACCTGATGCGAAAAACTAGGCATTAAACTGAACTTAGTACTTACTGATCAACCGTACTTTGGTTCCCTTTACATAAATCAATACAGCTCAATCAATTATACTGGAGTCTCAGACGCCAACCCATCAGGTGGTAAGATAGAACCCAGACGCGGAAATTTAAGAATGAACTAACATTCCCAGCATATACAATATGTTACAATCGGTGATACTTAATCAGAACTCATGAATATAAGTCATGGAATTCCCCAAGGGTCTGTTTT
>VOMN01093410.1:0-18474 GCA_014899125.1 Orchestia grillus
AACGATCTTTTATCAATAACTTAACTTCAACATCGTCTGGCTAGAAATGTCATCCTACCGCATCCTACAAGAGTTCGATTCCCATCTCAGGCAACTAATTTCCGTGTAATTATAGACTGCGTCCCATCGAAAACGGATAAGAAGCCTTCTAACTCTCATGCATCAGTAGTTATAAGGCATGTAAAACCAAACGGTAAACTGTTGGTATTGATAGAGGCACTCCTCATGAAGTATAGAAAGTTGAGATAATATAGGCTTCTATGGAATTTGAAATTGTTGAGCATGTATATTTTTTATGGTACCTTATATTCTATTGCTGCCCTAAGATCTAGGACCATCAATTTATATAACATATATTTGTTCTGACACTAAATAAAAAACTTCTTGCTGTGACGATTGCATGACAGTTTGATTCAGTTTAGGGGACGAATGTATGAATCTTCAGCCACCTAAAATTTAGGTAGCTGAATAATGATTGAGTAATGAATAATTTCAAATTGAATAAGTGCGTAGAAATTCATTGTGCATAAATTTTCAGCTGTATAAATATTTTTGTGCATGATTTTGATACAGACGTAGCCACTGCTGCTTCACCTAACAATCACGATAGTTGTCGTACTATAATGAGTTTGAAAGTGTCGCGGTTGTCCATGTCAACAACTGACCCTGAGCACAAGAATTTATTTCTTCTAATCGACTTATAATCTAGATTTGTCTTCCTATTTTCAACAATTTAAGGTAAGGTATGAGATGATTTTAAAAACTCTTGAAACCAAGTGATTAATGATTTCGGAATAAACTATTTTTCTTTCTTTCTTAAATGATATAATCTTGATTTACGAGTGCGTTCACCATACAGTTTCAAAGGAGTAGGATGAGATTATGCTTTCAACTGTACGGGTTGTAGTTAATGGAGAATAGTAACAAATTTTACGTGAACTGTGACAAACTAAGATCACTCTCAACAAAATTAATTGCAGAGCTAGTGGTTTGTTTATTTGTATTATTGATACTATTTATTGGTGAAATTCCAGGAATCGTTAAAAAAATTGTTTTAATTGTTGATTGTTGAAGTCTTGAAGAGTAGCATTATATCAGGATACTCAAGAGACCTGAAGTAATTTGGATCAACCACTCATGCCATACAATAACTGACATGCTTAGCAGTCTATAGTAATTTTTCTAGTATTAAATTTAGACACATTCACTTGATTCCTTGAAACACTATAAAAAGTTGAATAAAAAATTGGCTCAGGTCAGGTCTAAGAAGAAATCTAAGAAAGGATAGAGATTTCGTTATTGTTCATACTTAGAACTGAGACTTGGACGTTATGATAGAATCCCACTATCAGAAATTTTTGGGTTTCTAAAAACCTAACAGGGCATCAGGCAGCCATTTCTGCAATTGGTGTTAATGTGGGATATATAAACAAGTTTAAATATAGATTTTGATAAATTATGTAAGCAAATTTGTTCATGAAATAATTAAATGTTTATTTATGTTCTTAATGATTTGTATGTGCAGGTACTTGCATGATGTAAGCATCCTTTTGATCAGGAGTGAACAAGCAAGGAATAAATTTTACTGCACTTCATCTTGTTTGCAAATGTTAAGCTAAAATTATAATGTGTTGCACTGGCCTTTACAATAGGCTAGACATAGTGTTCGGCAATTTCATTAACAGTACACTTTTTGTCTCTGTAAAAAAGTGCCTGATTCTTAGAACATTTTTTTTTATTCTGAATATAGAAAGCCAGCCCAGGTATCAGGATGTAATTTTAGAAATAAGTGGCAGATTGTTGACCTTGGGCTCATTTTCAAAAAGGATGGACCTCACATTTAAAAATCAAAATATATTAGTTTAAAGTTTTCTTATTTAAAAGAATTGAGAAAATATATCCACCACTTTAATTAGTGCTATGCATTGGTAACATCTGTAAGCTACCTTTTGAAATTATTGATAAATTGCTTCTATTGATTTTTTAATTTAAATTTATGTTTGGTTTTTTGCAATGCATACTAAATGCATTTTTAATGAATGTGGGTGATGAAAACTTTGTGATGCTATCATTGTATAGGGCTTTGGTATAAACTTGACCTCAAACTCATGAGCTTTCTCAGAACTTTGGATATGAGCTTTGATGTATTATTTTGAAAATCAGATATTAGATTCAGTGTTGGCAATTATGCAAGTGCAAAATATTTCTTTATAATTTCTTGTCTTTGTGACAAAACATAATATTCATCTTCACATTTTATGTTTCATTGATAAATTTGATCTACAAAATAGTTCAAAATTATTGTATTATCAGTATTGGAAAATACATGCCATATTTTCTGGCCGTGCTTTCAGGCTCCTTGGCCATTGTAGGAAATGCTTGTAAAATATATTTGCTTCTTTTGCAGGCTTATGTTTAACATACATTTTGCTTTAACAAATTCAGTGTTGAATAGACTTAGTAAAGTTCTGTCAGTGTCTCTGATCATATTGTGGCTGGCCAGATGATGTTTTAATTATACTGGGACTGCCAAATTGTCCTTCAACTGTACATTTACCACAACAATTGCAATTCCATCAGATTTTCAACTTATACAAGTAATTTTTTACCACCAGAATTTTTTGAACATCATGGCAACCCAGGAGGGGCAAGAAAACCAACTGCAGCAGATCAAGAAGTTCATCAGGATGACTTACGATTATTTTCTGAGGCCATCAGAGAAAGTGATGATGCAGCTGCAGCGTCAGATCCAGGTAATTGATGAACTACTAAATACTTTGTAACTGTACTTTTGATGCTTGCATCAACTAAGTAAACAGTGCAAGAATGTGTATGTTGATGTTAGAACTATTGGCAACATTGTACAATATTTTATAAATTTTAAATTACCTTTATGATCAAAAGAAATTTTGATATGTGGGTTTATATTATTGTGCTTGACTTCAAAAAATATTTTCCTTCTAGAATATATTTATTTACTTAGATGTATACTGCAGAAAAATTGGCTTTTGTTTAGTTGAAGTTGAGGAATGTATTGAGTTCTGCAATATGTTCAATTGTCATGCTAAGATGGCATTAGAAGATCCAAATTAATTTGACAGAAGCATCAACCTTTTTTTTAATGCCTGTTTGACAATTTTTTATGTTTATACTAAACAGCTATCAAAAATTGTTGCATCAGAGAAGCAGAAGACTAGCATTTAAAGGCCTTGGCTGATCATGTTTTGGCCTTGCACACATCCTGGTTGACCTTGAGCTGGACATCACAATTTTTAGTAATATATTGTGGGTGTAGTTGTTAGTTTATGGGTAGAAGCTGAGTTTAGTGCCAGCTTTATCATTCACAAGTGTTCTTAATTATTCAGGTTTTTTGTGTCCCATATCTTTTGATTTTTTTTCACTGGTAAAGACCACAAAATGGATGGTAAAGAAGCAAAATAAAAATATTTATTCTGTAGCTTATAAGTGCTGGAAATTTTGAGAAATAATTTACCATAGAAACCAAGTCCTGAAGATTTTTCAAATTAGAAGCATAAAATTGTAGCTTGCAACATTATAAAAAATATTTTGTTGTAGTTTAAATTGGTTTGAATAATTTTAGAATGGTAAATATTTTCTGTTGCCTACTCTCACATCCATGATGCTTCTGCATATCTTTTTTGTGAGAACGATTTTCAATTTTGAAATAATTATTTACACTCAATAAATTGTTCGAAAGCTTTGGCACTTCCAGTAATCATATTTGTAATATTCGGTAAAACAGAAAATTCCTGTTCAATAAATGTTTGTTGTTCACTCACACTACATATAGACAGACTTTGTTGTTGGGTCACACAGCATATGGATGGTTTTCTTACTTCATGTACTATTGCAAAGTTCTCTTTCCCTGCCAGCTGTTGTCAGTTGAGGAGGACCTGAGTGTATTTGAGCCTTCATCACTGGTCACCCTGGAGTTCTACACATGCTTGGACCAGCTCTTGGCCAAGGAGAATGCGAGGGACCACGTTGCTTGGAAGGCCATGCTGCTCCTGTCGCACATGGCCAAGTCCCGTGCCCTGCTGCGCGCATTCAGGTGAACACGCTGTGCCACTGCCAGTTATGGCGCTGTGCAGTGCTGCAACCAGTCATGTGGCTGTGCAGTGCTGCAGCCACTCGTGGGGCTGTGCAGTGCTGCAGCCACTCGTGGGGCTGTGCAGTGCTGCAGCCAATCATGTGGCTCAGCTACAGCCAGTTATATCAATGAAGTCAAGTGAAAATGTTCAGAGCTTCTGGAAAGCTTGGTTTACTGACTGAAAGAAGTATCTTGATTAGTTACACTTGTGGACTGGTCAGCTAGTGCTACAGGGAGTATTGAAGATGCAATGTCATGAACGTGAGAAGTACATTAGATTTGTCAAGTGTGCTCAATTGGAGCGTAATAAATGTGCGTGACAGCACTCAGCATGAAGGACGGTTTAAACATCGTATGGCCTCCACGCGTAGAGTGCAGAATACTTTACAAACTGTAAGTCATGTTAGTGTACTTAGTTTTATCTATAATTTTTTTTTTTTCATAGAAGAAGCTCGTGAAATCGAAAAGCAATTTAGTGTCAAATTTACGTATTTACAAAATTTTTTATTGTGTGCAGGGACGATGTTAATATGGTCCCTGTGATTGGAGAATACCTGCAGACTGAGGGTCTCTCTCACGATCGCTACTCCAAGACGCTGACTCTCCTACAGAAAATAACACGCGGGATCAAGGTGAAATGCTGCAGTTAGGCTTTTGTCTCGTTAGAATAGCAGGCGTTGCTGGTAAAATTTCGAATGAAATCGTCATAAGGGGGGATGTCAGAATTTAAAACCAACCTCAAAGGTGGAAATGAGGTGGTGTACTCGTGTTTCTCCCAAAAATATCAATTTTCGTTTCATGTGACCAAATTACCCTTTTTTCGAAAGTCAGCTGATTCAAGCTCATACTTGACAAAAAATTCAGACGGTCTTTTATGTTCTTTCACTTCAATAACGGAGTTTCTCGTTGTGGTCTCTCATTGAGGCCTCTAGGATTCAATAATCTCTGGATTGTATCCTTATTCACTTCAATTTCAACATTCTTTAGGTCACTCTCAATTTCCCTTTGAATAAAAAATGGTTGCTTCTTCTCATTTCAAACAATGCATCGCTCAGTTTTTTCAGTTATTTTGTGTGGATGTCCAGTCCTTGATAGATTTTCAGTAATTTCAAATATTTTTCACCTTTGCCCAACTGTTACTTCCAATATTTTTAAATCTTGGGCAAATTTCCTATATCTCTGTCTGTCAAATTGAGGGGAGAGTAGCACCTTCGCAACAAGCTGCAAAATGAAAATTTATTTTGACAGGTATAGAAGATACCAAATCCTCACACTATTCACGGCGGAAATCATAGTTTCTCTTGGTTCGAGCCCAAAAGGAATGGATTCAAATCATTTGTAAATAGTTATTAGAAAATTACAAATTAGAGCTCCTGAGGTAACAACCGCTATTATCATCAACATTTTACTCTGTTGATGACAATTGTGGTCTGTACAAAAGTAAAATTCAATGACATCACGAGCTGAGTTTCGGGTTCTTGAGTTATCCACCTGATGTTAGGGTTCGAGTTACATGAAACAGCTCAGCATTGGGTAATTTTAATCGTGCTTAGTGTATTCATTCTGATAGGAATTGAAAGAGTGTTTGGTTTCTTCAGGTATATTGCAAAAGAACTTGGAAAAAGGTATATTGACAATTTGCCGATGAGGTGCCAGCCCAGGCATTCCGCCTCGGAGAATCTGACTGAGTAGCACGTGACGGCCGTCTGACTCAACGTTGGATGCTATTTCTGGAGGAGAGAAAAGCGCATCCGTTCCTACGCATGACAACAAATTAAATGCATGAATAAGGAGGTTCAACACACCATCTAAGCAAAAGTCTAGGACCTGCGAATGGCCAATCTAAAATAGTAAATTCTGCCTAAAATATAGACGTTTGAGGACGGGAATTAAAATTTAATGATTTAGAAAAGAAGTTCCGCTTGGTGATATGCGAGAAGTAAATGAACTGAAGTGAAGGAGGTACATAATCTCAGGATGGACATCATCACCCGTCTTTTGGTGCTGTAACAATAAACATCTCAATGATTTTCAGATTGAACGGAAGGAGGCATGGCTGCAGCAGCTGCTGCCGCATCTGGTGCAGACGGTGGTGAGCAGCGTGGAGGCCACTGGGGACAGAGACCAGTCCCTCCTGTGCCCCGCCCTCGCTGCCCTCTGTAACCTGTGCAGGGGCAACCCCTCCGTGCTGCGCTGCCTCCTGCAGTGGGCCAACCCTAAGGTCAGACTTGGTTATTTCACTTCTGTCTCCTGAAATATGAAGTTGTTTGCACACTTGAATGAGTGACCTGTTGAGACTTTATTCCCGTTTACATTCCTTGCTTTAGGGTTGATTATTTATGTAACGAAAACCGTTGAAGTCTTAAAATATGTCTAATGAATTTGGTCATTTTGTTGCTTATACCTACTTTTTTGATGCAGATGAACAAGAATTTAAAATAAATATAATTTAGTTTTTGTAATGAACTTCTGTGATTTATGTAATAATAATTCATACAACAATGGGATGAACTGTCATGCAGCTTGTATTGGACTACCAACTGAAGAAGTAGTGACGATATTTTATCAGACCTATGACGTTGTCTTCTGTTCTCCCGATAGCTGCCAGTGGATGTAGGAAGGCTATAGTCGTGTAAGTATGAATGGCCTTGAAAGTGGCACACTCTTTTGTGAAGATAGACTCTTTTGTAATAGCATGTGAGCATCCAATTGGTCTGCCTGTGGGCTCCAGTTGTTCGCTCCCAGAATGCCTCGAATGAGCAATGTTGGCCAGACTTGTCCGGTTTTGGGGAGCGATTTCCTGAAAAAATATTCGCCTTTAGAGATTTCCTTGTTGAAATGATCTGCAAATGTATAGCCGAATGACGATAAAATTAAATCGTTTTCATTCTTTATCTGCCTAGGTTTTTATCATGGTTTTGGTAAACTTTATCATTATCATCAAGTCGCTAGATTACCTGATGAGGTTTTATGGCATCCGATGGTTAGATTCACTCTTTCTTTAATGAATTAGTTCGCACCTTTGATTTATCCCGAGGTTCTTCGAGCGCCGCTTTGGACTGCCTCAGCTCTACGATGGCTCTTTAGTAAATTCTTTGTAGTATTTGTTTAATTTTAATATCCAAGTACGGTGGAAACTACTTTAATGAAAGCAAGAAAAAGCGTATAAATCAATATACACTCGTTTTTCAAGTAGAATTTCCTGATCTCATGATGAATTACTGATGGCTGGGCTGTGAAGGTCTATGCCAGCATTTCACTTTGTTTCTCATTCTGCAGTTAACATTCAAAATAAACTTGCCAATTCACTGCCTGAGTAACTTTTTTATGCATTGACGGTTACTTTTCTTTAATTTAATGTGCAAATTCTTGACGTGATATGCATTTCGTCAAAAAATCATAGGGAGCAGCCGTTGCTTTTCCCGAGATAAAAATTAATGAAGAATTTTTTTGCTGAATTTTTTTATTTACATTTTTCTGAGAGTGAAATTGCTCTTACTGCTACAAAGGATACTTAAAAGTATTGTGATGTTCTCACTGAGTTGCACTGCTCCTCAGCGCCTGCTGTCCGTGCTGCTGACGAAGTTGCGGTGCTGCAGCCAGGAGGCGCAGCTGCTCTCCACAGAGTGTTGGCTGCTCATCGTCTCGCTCGAGGCGGCCTCGGTGGACGAGGCCTTCTCGCTCCAGGTGTGTGGGACTCTCCCGTCTTACTTTTCCGCCACCCCGTCCATAAATTTTGAAAATAATTGATAAAAATGCTCGACTGGCTAAAAATATAAGAATTTTTACACTCTCCATCGAGGAAGTTGGACTGGCTTCTTCAGTCTGATTTTTCGAAATATTGCTCCATAATTCGAATTTCAGGCTTCTCCTAAAAACGAGTTTATGTAATATGAATGTTATGTTCACAGGTCAACCGAGCGATGACATTGCTGTTTGCCGTGTGCAAAGAAGGCCTCTCCCAGTGCAGTGTAGAGTCCGTCCAGATGGCGACGGACACCCTCACCAGCCTGGCCTGCATGGACCACCTGCGACCGAGGCTCGGCAGGTGCTTATACACCAGTCTTTTCCACGTTACCATCTCAAAACACTACCACCCACACCTAGGCGGATAAAAATGACTCCTCAAAGATACTTTTCCGCCATCCTTGACACTTTACCACCTACCGTAGACAACACCAGCATTATAAAACACAATTGACACTACAAGCACTCGAAAGAACGGAAATAAACAAAATACTCAATAACCATCTACCTGACTTTAGCATCACAGAGACACAACTCTCTAGGTCGAAAAGAGTACACTTTATACGACTTCGCTGCGGTCATCGCACCTCACTCAACACGTACAGACACAGACTGGAATACACTCAGTGGAACCTTTGTTGTGGAATACAACTGCTAGGGACATCCCCACACAGTAACCCATCTTCTTTTAGACTGCAACCACCTGGCGGCACCGAGACAACAACACAACATTACATCCATCTATCAGCTCTAGACGCATCCGTTGGAGGTGGCTACCTTCCTGCGCTGCGGAGGCATCGTGCGATAAGCGATATCAGGGAACGCCCACTACTATTACTACTTCCGTCACCTCTTGAGTTCAACTTCAGTTGAGCAAAGAACGCGTCACCGTAGTTAATTCACAGATTTTGTGACCTAACTATTTTCTGCAATGAAGCTAGATTTAGACAACATTTAGCTTAGTATGAAAAGCTAGCTGCAATCATGTAAATTTGCAAATAGACTGCATTTAGCTTTGTAGGAGAACCTCGCTGTGGTCTTATGAAACGGTGCCGTATAGTGCTAGTGGCCCTTCGAAGGTTAATTTGGCAGCACTGGGAGGAACGTGCGTAGGTATTATGGTGTCCTGAGATCATAGGAGAAGACGGGAAACCTGTTTTGATCACTTGCTTTTGTTCACACATTCATAAGAAGAGTTCCTTTCTTTCAAATTAGGCGAAATTCGAATCAAATTGAGGGGTTCCGATAAACATCAGTAACCTTAAAAGATAATGAAAATCCACAGTTTCAATTACGCCACATAAATGTTCACTTTGTCGGGACCCTCAATTATTATTCAATTCGCCGAAAATTTCAACACAATGCTGTTTTACCATGTGGAAATCGGGATAACACACGAGCAGGCAAGATTTCCAAATTTTTGCGTTTTGGGGCACCTTAATAGGTATGCATTTTTTTTTCTCTGAATTTTAACAGTATTTTTTTTCTTGTAACACCATTTGTACAAAGTACTGACGTATAATTATAAAATGGTTGTACAGGTATTGAACACTCCTTGCTCTGTGAAATAAAACCTTTGTGTTCTTGAGAATGTGCGTTGGATAATAGCGAGAAAGCTAAGGGTTGATACGTTGTTTTTCAATGGCGTGTTGACAAATGTGTTTTTTTTTGCAGCAAAAAAGACTATGGCCGAGAGCTGCGGGAAGTTTTAAAGTTGAGTGAGAAGTGTCAAGACCACATGGTGCCCCACGTTGCGGCCTACCTCACCGCCATCGCCAACCTCAGCATCCCTCTTGCTGCTGACATCGCGCCTGCTGTGTTAGAGAAGTACGTTTCCTTATGTCTGTCATTATTGGGAGTGAATGGTGAGAATTTGATGTTAGTATCCTGAACTCCACGCTTTTAATTTTATAGCATGTGAGAAAAGGAAAAGATTTGCTTTGTCCCACCATAGCAACACGGGTCTTCTGGAGTAACATGACGCAGCCAACCGCTTAGTGTGTAGTGTCAAGCTGGTCTGTTTTGAGTAAAGATTTATGCAGTCTCTCCATTTGTTCAGTGTATGTGGATGTACATGTAGAAATTTTTGTTAATTTTTGAATTGTTTGTCCGCTCAATGGGCATAGGATAAGCAACAGGGTTAGGTTTCTCTTTATTTGTTATGGGGACCAGCATTCCCAGGCGGCAGAGTCAGGTTGCCTCAGTTATACATAGATAGGCTTTGGGATTTGCATTTTTCGTGTTCATCCTTAATTTTCAATGGAAATGGGTGCTTTCCGGCTGGCTTGGCCGGCACTTATCGTCTGAGGGCGGGGCCTGAGACAGTCGCAGCCAGCCTGAAGTGGACACCAATTAAAAACCATACACCTTTGGAAAGAAATTTTTCTTTGAGATTAACTATGTATGACTGTATCTAACCTAACCTATGTATGATTTTGTATACGAATTGCGTAGAATGGGAAGCATCTTATTATATTTTATCATTGTTATTTTTAAAATTTAATTAAAACATATAAAATTTCGCAAATTTTTTCTTTCCTTTGGTATATAGTTTTTAATTACTACTTTAAAAATAAAACATTTATTTAGGACTTACAGGGGTCCGGTCTTTTGTGAACACCCTGTATAGAGACACCAAGAGATTGTTAGGAACAGTTTATAAATAAATGGTATCATAAATATCAAAATACAGTATCCAAGCACTTGATTTTTATGGATGCCTTATTCGTGATTGCTAATTAGAGACAACAGTGAAATTATATAACATGTACGAAAAGAAGTTATCTTTCATTATATTCTGTAAATGATTGAAGCAATAGAGAAATAAAATCGATGCTATGACCTGGAACCGATTTTTTTCTTGTGTAAGTAATAAAGGCGTCGGAATAACAGACGGACGGACACGGATCCATTATAGTATATTTTGACTGCCCAAGCGTAGATGCCGCCGCCGGAGAGTTAAAAATATGGAAGTGGCTTTGCCAAAGTTCGAGTGGGATCACGACGCCAACATGTAAACACAGCCCTTCTCCTCCAGGGCCGAGGCCTGGTTGTCGACCAGCAGCAGGAGCTGGTGCCTGCAGCTACTGCGTGCTCTGCTGACGGCCTGGTCGCACGCCCTCAGCGACGCTCACATCTCCAGCTTCTGTTCCGCGGCCCTGGTCAGTGCGGGAAGCTCTCTGACTGATGTTGTTGTGAGACCACTTGGGTGTTGTGTGACTTACTGGTGTCCAGTGGGCTCGACTGACACTCGTGTGTGTGTGTGTGTTATTTTGCATGCTATAAGTTCATGCAAGCGAGTCTGTGATGGCTTGTACACATATTTATTCAGAGAATCTGTACTCCCTGTGTGACAATTTGTGAATCATGCCAAGTAGTTGTGGTACACTGTGAGCCAATGAAAAGAGCGATTGTTGTTGGACGAGTCGCTTAATGATTTACATGGTTGGAAACGTGGTGGCATGTTTTCTGTGTCGTCTGTTTTTTCATCATGTTGATTCAATTGTTTTACAAATATTTATTCTGTTTCTTTCATTCATTTAAAAAATGAAGTTCATTCTTCAAGTCTGACATGCGCTGTGAGGCATGAGATTTTTCAAGCAAAAAGTAAAGGATATGAGCATTAGATGATAAAAAGTACAACGGAAACAGAAAAATTTTTTACGCATTTTGTTTTTGATACTTGTTAGCACAAGAAGGTAATAATTAAATCCTTTTGCTGTTTCGTCTTTGCACTTTTAAATGCATTTGATCCAGTGGTCGACGAGCGCACAACATTCTGGGCCCTCGTTGTAATAAAGTCTTCTGAAGTCAACAAATTCATTTCTTCATCACAACCAACGCACAAAGTTTAAGGCTTCATTAAAACAGTCTGCCCATCGCTAGACACAGACAGTGTGCACATTAATTGACGCCCGGTGTCCCCAAGCAGCAGGGGCTCGAAGGCGACGTGAGCGGCACAAGTATGGAGCAGGTGCAGCAGGTGTTGGCAGCAGTGCAACTGCTGCAGGAAATATTCCTGCGTGTTCCTGACTTCCACAGCCGCATCAAACTCCCGCCCTACCGACTCACCTCAGGTGGAGAACCAGCTGCACTTCTGTAGCCTCTATTCAATTTTACTCTGTTCGTGAACCAAACATTTATTTCATTTTGGCTGCCTTTTCTTGCAATTGAAGTGCAAGTAGTTCTGTGTTCTTCATTGTTTGGAGTATCTCTGGACTCTATTTATTGATGCTATTTGAGGTTATTTGAATGGCAATTGAGGTTCCAAAATTTAGCTAAAGCTTTGTTCTTTTGTTTTTTAATTTTGCTTTTTTATTTGCCTCAACTGATATCATTGGGTGCGTGTTGTAGCAATGCATCAGGCTCCAAATTCTTGCATTCAAATCTCTAATAGTAATGTAAAGTGAGCACCCAAATTCTAAAATTCCGTCATTTGGCAACACCTGTAATTGCGCATAATAATAGAACAGATTTCCAAGCGATTAAAAGTATTCATGCTTGAGGAGGCAATCTGGTCCGTTGCTAAAGCCTGAAATTCTGTTACGCTATCTACTCGAAAAATTGAGTCGCACAAACTGGGTCCGGGTCCAACAAACCTTTGTTTTAGGAGTCACCAAATTTGAGAATTTCAAGCTACCAGAGTACCTATTTCACGTAAGGGATCATGTCAGAGTTGTTCCACTGTGTCCGTCAGGTGTGAAGAAGTTGTGTGAGGCAGCTTCCGAGGCGGCGCTGCTCCACCAGCAGGGGGCGCTAATATCACGCAAGGTTCTGTCCTCGAAGGCTGGCCTTCCTCAAGACTCCTCATTTGCAAACTCGTGAGGAACTGGGCGGCGCTTCTTCGAGACTTCAGCTGCTCTTATTTTAAAATTTTCCACTCTGCCTTTTGTGCCTAAAATCGCTGAAATTGGTTTGAAATCTTTTAATTTTTTAAGCTATTAGAGAAAGGAGTTGTACTGTAATTTATGCAGTTGATTTAAAATTCCTCTTCTTCATAATTAAGGAGATTAAGATGACGGTAGAGTATAGCTTTCCATTATGTACAGAAGGGAGCTTCAATTTGACACAGAGAAAACCCATGTTAGGGTGCCAATCGCTGTGAGTTGCTGCAGTTTTACTACACGATTTTCTTTCTCAGATAAGTATTATTTGCTCATTGATTTCTTCTCAACTTATGTAATTCAGGGCTACATTATTTATATTCTTTTATCTGTCGTTATAAAACAAGTAGACTCACTCTAAAGACAAGACCCCTGAGGTTTTTCATGTAGAATGTGTTGGTGAATTTTTTTATTTCTGTGGTCTAATAGCTATTTTCTACTTTATGAATACCAGCTTATAAGAAAAGACCCTCATTCATTTATATGACCAAAAGAAATACTAATAGCAATTTTAGGTGGGCTCGTGTGAAAAGTACGTGCAGTATTTCACGTCCCAGAATTTGTCATCGTTTAGAGTGAGGGTAATGGAATTGGTCCATAGGAAAGTATCGCGACGGGCATTTGGCCCAATGCATAGCCGTAGTTTCTTCAACTGAAAGTGAATTGAGGTTACTGATCCATCCGTAAAAACTGAGTACAGTTTTAATCATCTTATCCTTTTAGACCAGTTGCAATGTCTATCAGCAGGCCATCAAGCTAATGTAGCATGAACACGAAGATCCAGCATCTTCAATTTTATGAATTTCTGCGTGTGTGCGCGCCGTGTGACAGGTTCATTGGCCGTGAGCAGTCGCTTTGCAGCTCTCGAGAGAGCTGCTCCGGCAAAGATGGCCTCTTCTCGCACACAAGCAGCGTGAGCCTCCTATGCTCTGAGGCAATCGTGCGCATCCTCCTCTTGGTCAAGCAAATTGGCAAGGAAGACCTCCAGTACTCCCTGCACTGCAGTGAGGTGCGACGAATTCTACCTATTTTTAGCGAGTGATCTAGTTCTATAATTTCCTTTCTTGCCGCTTGGGAGCGTACCGATTACGGTCTGCCAGAGCGTTCTTTGCCTGCTGTTGAGCCGAAAACTTTGAATCTTGAAATCATTGTAATAATGTTGTGTTTGGAAGGTCTTTGTTGATCAAATGTTCTAACTAAGTCCTGTACTGCAGCTAACGATCGATTGCAAGAGAAATAATTTTCCTCTATCTTTGATCGTTAGTCCTTGCTGTATTTCGGCATTTTAGGGATATGGTACAAGTGTAAATTTCGATTGTGAAATATGCTTCAAATCTGTATCATTGAAAAGAGGATGAAACTTCAAGATTTTCTCTTTCTTTCCCCCGTTTGAGGCATTTTTATTGCTCTATTAGTTGTCGTGTAATAAATATTCAAAATGATGAAGTAACTTTTGCGCCACTTTGTAGGAGCAAAATACATGCCTACCTTTTTATCTTGGTACAGGTTGACCTTAAAAAAAACACTTGAACACACGACTCATTGTTATGAGTGTCTGTTACATAATATTAAGCTACTAGTAGACGCTAAAAATAGCGGGCAAATGTTACTTTCTTAAGATGCATTCTTATTTACAGAAAATCTAAGACGAAATATTGTTATTTGCAGTATCACTGGTACGAACTACTTTCCCCGACAGTCTGGCTGATTAGTTAGAAATACGGGCCCGGGAATTTCCTCTTATGTGAATCCTCAAGAGCGTAACAAAGAGACGGACGGACCGACCAATCAAGAAAGCAGCACTGAGCTCATATTGTATAGAGGGATTTACTTATGAGGTGTCCATTGAAAGCAGCGAAGTTGAGATTTCCGAACTTGTCACTGCTGGGTAAGGGTTGTAGTCTATAGCTACAGCGGGCAAGATATTTCCACTAGTTCAAGTACCAGGTGCGAAAGATTATCTCAGTATTCTTTAATGTCGTATCAAGATGTTTCCATTTCGTCTCATAGTTCCACCGTAGGTGAAGTCCTAATTTTCGTCTGTTTTTACAGATGCTGAAGCAGAGCGGTCTGATGCACCACGTGATGGCCTGCCAGAGCTGCCTCAGACGACCGCTTGTGGCTCTCTCTGTTGAGCTTCTCTGTGATCCCAGTGTGTCTTCTGAGAAGTAAATAATTACGCCTCCTTGCGGGGTTATGGACCTTTGTGCATGGAGTAAAAGTGATCTATGATTTTAAATGTGAAATTCATATATTTTGACTTGCAGTTATACTTAAGGTGGTAGACGTTAAGTCTCCGTCGAATTCCTAGCTTTCCCGTGAACTTTTTTGCTGCGCTCCGACTGCACGTACAAGTGCTTGAAGAAATATTTTTGCTTTGTAGCTTACTATTGTTTTAGTTCAATAATCAATAGCCGCTGTAAATTAATTGATCCATTTTCTTTCTCTAATCAAGTTTGGAGGTTATTATCAACATGACGCATGAACAAAACCGACGAAGCGTGGAGTCAGAAGCGCTGAGTGTTGACAACACTACTGGCGATGACGGTGCTGGACTCCTGGAAAATACTATGCAGGCGCTGCACCTCACCAATGGCGACAGTGACCACCTCGCCTCTGAGAGAAGTTGCAGTGTCGACATGCTCCACAGAGTGGAAGAACTCATGGCGAGACTTAAAGGAATCGCTGAAGCTCCTGAGGTACATAGCACATCTTTAATGTCTGTCCCTCATGACCTGCTTGCTACGTGCTGGTAAACGTAGTTGTGATCATCCTTTCGGTCTTGCTATTTTATTCTCAAATTCTAGGAATATGATGAAAAGCTGCGACTACGCTTGTCTGAATAATTTGAGATTGATGCTAGTATCAGACTTTCAGCTTAGTTGTTATTTATAATTTTTGATGATATTCAGACATCGCTTCTTATCGTTCATTTGGTAAACGAAAATTTTTAATAGTTCTTCCACTTGCAAGGATTTATGATACAAATAATAATCTTGGATGTTATTTGCATTGTTCTTGTTATGTTAAGTTTCCGGGGTTGAAGTCTTCGATGTGTTTCAGATGCGCGACCTGCCTCTGACCGACCTGGTAGACCTGTACGAGTTCAAGTTAGCGGGCATGGCCCACACGGAGGAGGCGCTGCAGGGGCTGCTGAGCGTCGCTGACACCAAGAGCAGGATGCTGGAGAGAGCCTTGCTCAAAGCCAGAGTCGAGGTCAGAGATGTGCTTTGTTAATTTATGACTGGTGAAATACTTATGTGAATTCGGTGCGATATGACCCATGTCGTCGAAGCGCTAGTAACCTTTCTATTACTACTACTACTACTACTACTACTACTACTACTCAGAGATGGGGAAAAGTTTCTATTTTGTGTCTTGGGCTCGCATCTGTTGTTCTTTTTCATTTTTTTTAGATTGTTGAATCTCGTTCTTAAGGTTAAAGTAGGTTTGTCGGATACTGAGACGAGGCAGTGAGTTATGTGTTGATTTAAGAATAATTTCTAATGAAACTTATTTTAGACATTTCAGATACGTCTGCATATCATAGCTTGTTTTTTTCTCCACCTAGTATGATAAAGAGGCACACTTGTGGCTATGGTGCGTCTCCTTAAGGTGTTTTGAATTCTATTGATACTGTATTCGTCGTCACCAAATAGATTATGCGATTAGCAATGCATGTCTTTATCATACTCTCATAGATTGAACATTGCAATAAACTTATCTCGCTAGCATTAATCAACGAAGACTCTACGCGTATGTGTGAGCAATAGGGTGGTTGTTACTTAGCGTCTTGAGTGAGCCAACATTACACCTTAACGTGTCAACGATCATTGTCAGCATATGTGGTTGCCGCGGTTGCATTCCCATGGTCAATCGATTACAAAGACCATTGTCAATGCACTACTAGTGACCGTTAACAGGTCACATGCTAGTTTATTATCATTTGAATTTGGACATTTTTCGTTCGGCACGCGTGGTGACTTCGATTTTCCCTTTTTAAGATAGAGTCTTGACTCTGCCAATAATGTCTAACCATCTTTGCTGTACAGAGCAACCGCATCCGCAGCATGTTGCGCAGCAAGGAGGAGCGCATCCAGACCGTGCTGGGAGAGGCCCGCCACATTAGAGAGACCCTAGCAAAGGTGCGTGAGCGTGTCTCCGTACTAGTGAACGTTGAACCTTTGTGCTCTGGTGTCACTCTTAATTTGCCATTAAATTCGGGGTCACTTTTTCATTACTGAAGCATAACTTGAATGACTTAGATTCCTTAAATTCTCCTCTCAACGCCTGGTGACGAATGTGACGCATGAATCACCTGTTATAAGTGACTCGTTTGTTAATATTTATCACTGAATTACGTTTTTTTTTTTCACGAAAGTCAAATTGAAAAATAATAAGGAAGTATAGAATATTCGTTGAAGTTTAATCTTGCTGAAGAGAATTCTCTTTCAGTGTAATTGGTGACCTGACACTTGGAACTCGCGAGATTTCTAAATTAGAAGAGGACACCGAAAGGGTCTGCTCAATGTAGTGTAACTTTCTCAGGAGGTTGCTGAGATGTCCTCAGCATTTAACAGCAAATTCAGTACCACTGGATGGGAGGTCTATTTTAGGTGCAATGCCTGACTTGCATGATTCTTATTTTAAATTTAACTTCTCATTTAAACTCATCATAATAGGCAACTTAGTGTTTTTCTCTCTCTGGTTTCTTCTATATTCTTTTTATGCGAAAAGGTTTTTATTATTTACAGTCTCTAATAGACCTCTTCGGATTCTTAGTGTACAATATTGCAAATTAGAAAATTTTGTTATGATACGTGTTGTCGCTGTGGGATTTTGAAATCTTCTTTTGGAATGCAATTACTTCTATACCTGTTATCTAAGCGTTTTTTGCAGCATGCATCCTTGCTCAAGAATATTAGTTCACTACCTTGTACCATAATACCCTATAAAGTGGAATCGAGCTTTCCTCTGCTCTTACTTGCTCTGTTGAAACAGAGTTCGGGGTTAACGTTGTGAGGTGGCGTTTAATCCTACCCAACTGAACGACAGTGATAGTATATAATGTTGTTCTACCTTGACATTCCAGTGAAATGTTTCACTTGTGTTGTTCTTAACTTCTCATTTAGAGTTAGGAACAAGTGCTGAAGTGGAGAGGACAGGCCTGAAAAGTATGCTTTATTGAAGACTTCTAACGAAAACCTATTAAATCCCTTTTTACATTTATACACCGTTGCATACAGGTATCATATTGTCCGAAGCAGTGCTGCGGATCTTCTTGAGTCACTTTCTTCATCACCGCTGTCTTTTTCACCCTGAACTCTTTAACAAAGTGCAAATGAGTTCCCTTACGGGGACCGCCCAATGAAGTTTTGTGTAAACGTTTCAATTTTTTTCAATTTGCTCGTCATGACATATCAAAATTTTAGAACTGTACTTGCAAAACTGACTGCGCTGTGGGGAAAGAAATAGAACAAAATGTTTCTATGAAGATACGTATTCTTTACTGGCAAACGATGCATCATCATACTTGAAATAAATTTAGGATGGTTCTAACCAAGTGATGGAACTGCCGCACTGCAAGTGGCACATAAATTAGGCGAGAACTTACGCTCGCCTCACAGCAGCTCGGTCCATGATCCTGCTGACTCTCCCTCCTCATGTGCAGCGCAGCAGCCGCACACTTAGTGATTATCATTCTAAATTGATTGAATAATGTATAAAATGTAT
>VOMN01093416.1:0-15290 GCA_014899125.1 Orchestia grillus
AGGTACGAGACCTATCTCACACAGGGCAACCACCCAGTAGCACAGTACCAGTGGAGGTACAGCTCGGGAGTAGGAAGTTGGTGATGACGGGCTGGCGATATCGTCCCCTGCCGTCGCAGTCAGGGGTAGCTCGGCTAAATCAATCTAGCGGCGGCTGCTGCCTCTCTTGCCTGCCTTTTTTTGATTCCATTGTTCCCCAGCTATGCATGATAAACCGATGTCGTTCGTAGCCTGCTGTAGCTCAATTCAATTTTTAAAGTTACAGTTAGATGTTGAATCTGTACAATGCAAAGCAAACTAGTTTTTTTCATATTTTCAATGTATAGGATTTTTTCCTTAGTGCTTCTAAAATAATGGCTTCTGGGATTTTCTCTTTTGTTTCAGTATTCATGTTTTTTTCATGATAGAGTAATATTTTTTATGTAAGAAAGTATCTTGCGTGATATACTACGCCAAGAAACTGAAGGGTGTTATCCTTAGGCATATCTTAGACTCTGTGCCCAACAAGGGCTTCTTGGATTCCTGAATTCCTTTCCAGAGTATGCTGCTAGCTTCGCTTATCGTCAGCATAGCTTAGGAATTTTCACTTCTCGGTCGGGCCTTCAACTTCTACACCTACGACTAGCGATACTTGTAGTACAAAAGTTGGGTTAGTTCACCTACTGAAACTTTAAGCCTTTGGTTATTAAATCTGTATCTGGCCTCTCTACTTTTATTTTTCTCTTAAGATGGTCAGGGGCGTTCCGTGGAGGCAATCACGGGGTGCGAATGTGTTAGAGCTTGCGTTTTAATCTTTTAAGAGTGCTCCATTTTTTATTGTTTCTCTGAGACTCATTCTCGACCTTCATTCACGAGATGCGTCGTTAAACCTAATCTAATCATGCTCATTCTAAAAATAGGTACAATAGTCACAATGATGAAAACATTTGGATACTGCTATTTTGAGAAACTTTGTCCAGGTCTCAATACTGTTTACCTTTTGCACTAGAAGGACTAATGGGTTAAAATGACCCATTCTTAAATTGCGAGTCAGTATAACAAGTTTCAATAGAAATTATTCTACGTCGCTACGGATATTTTTATTCCCGTTTTAGTTCATTTATTCAACAAGAAAGTATCAGTTATTTGACTATATAACAATTTTTATTATATCTTGGTCATTTGGACTGCGGGTCATATTGCCGTCTCTGTCCTATGTAAGGTTTTAATGGGGAATGTATCTAATAGACCTTTAAATAACTGAACATAAAAGAATAAAAAAAATCATAGTTTGGAGTGCCATTAATGTAAATTACTGTTATTTGAAGAATGGACAAAATACCGGTATTTAGGTATTAAAAAAAATTTGGAATGACGCACTTGAACTAAATTTTTCTGGGCGGTCTGCAAACATCGTTAACGAAATTTCGATTAATTCATAGCCACGTCGTTGGGACAGTGTTTCATTTCACGTATTGCACCAGGAATGTAATTTAAAAAAAGTGTTGTATGATCAGATATGTGCAAGAACTGCTGCTTCCACTCAAAAAACAAAGTATTGCATACCTTACCTTAGATACCTTAAGAGATTTTTGGGCCTTCACGCCCGGGCCACACTGGGGTGCCGCCGCTTTGTGTTCATGGGGCCTTCGCATATCCGCGAGCTGTTGAATGAGGCCGTTTCCCTCTGTCGTTTAATGATAGTGAGGCAAGGGAGGCCTACCAGGGATAGTTTGTAAAAAGTTATCTAGTTTCGTTTTGAAGACGTCCAGGGAACCATCGAATTCTCTCAAATGTTTTGGCAGAGAGTTGAAGAGTCTGAGTCACATTACAGAGAAAGACTGTTCATGTTTAGTCGGAACGCTGCCACCAATGTCACAATGTTGATAGCACTCCTAAAAATACAAAATTTGCTGTGAGATTTTCCTGGAAGATGTCATCTCTCACATTGGTTGTTAGGGAACTGAAGACTAAGGCCCAAGAAGTATATAACTTGAGATGGCTGCACAATTGTAAAATGTATGCCTGTTTTAATACTTCAAAAAATGCACAAATTTCTGTTCACTTTACATCCAAACGTCTATTTCAATTGTTTCTCTTTGAATCATCCACGCATATGCTTACACTTCGATTGTCCGTGCAGTAAGGGTAAGACCTTCACAGTATTCAATCGCGTATCGTTTTAGCGTCACAGTTCTGAGACGGTATTGTGTCACGGGCTAAACAGCTCCGTGAAGCGTTATTCATTACTCCATCTGGTGAACCGCGGGAGAAAAGGAAAGTTTCTTTTCTGCTGTCGCAACTTGCTGACTGATAACCGACACTGTTCCCAGATAACTCCCTTTTTTTCTGTACTTATCAGTTGTGATCTTGTCATTGCCTTGTCTAGCTTGAACTTTCTCAGAAACAATTCACTTCCTCTTGTTGGCAACAAAATCTTGCTTGAAGGTACGTGATCGCTGGTAACAGAGATATTCCATAGAGGAGCACAGGGTATAGTGATAACTTATTCATAATGGTTAGGAAAGAACACATATAAAGTGTTAGTCTCTAGGATTCCTTAAATCGTCTTGGAAGTTTCACCAGAGTTATGTTATTTGAATATATAAAGTACGTCTTGCTATCCAGTAAGCATGTTCTCGCATCATAAACTACAGATAAGGTACTCGTTAGCAATGGGAAAGGAGTCCAGTTCATTTGGATGAAATGTGTAGCGATTCATTCTCGCTGGAAAAAGCAAAAACATAGTGTGACAATAAGAAATGCTTTGAGGACATCTTCCCTGTTAAATGAGAGCTTATGATTTGTTTAATTTGTAGTTTTGTCTGGTAGTATGTTGAATTCCGTGGTGAATAAAGTATTCCATTGACAAAGTGCCGCATATGGAAGAATACAGTAATAAAACACCGTTGTATGTAGGTTCGTTAATCATTTTTATATCACCTATAAAGAGTAATAAAAAGTTGAACAAGCTAATTCTAGGGCACTTTCATGTCTATACGAAATGCACTTTATCAAACTTATTGAGATAAAGGAATACCAGAACTCTAAATATCATGATTATTCTCGTTGAAAATGTGGACAGAAAAAATGCATTTCCAATTCATTATTTGATCATTTTTTTACCCTGGCTATACGAAACTAGAAACAAGCTGCTATTGTGAGGAAAATCTTGAATTTTGGATTACAAACTTACTACAGTTTGGGCGCTATCAATCGGAACAGTCGCTTGCCGTTGGCTATCAAACTAAATGTCGCCCTTCAATGCAATGATTTTGAAGTTCTTGGAGGATTTATCATGGCTCACTAATACTTTTCATGTTTTTGAAAACGCACAGTCATTGCATGCAAATTCTGCTTAGGGGGCATACGATAGCCCATGGGCAACAGGGTTAGGTTAGGTTAGGTTAATCTACCTTGTTCTACGAGGATTTTCAGAACTTCTTCTCTTATTATTCATTATCTTTTCTTCCTCTTTGTTCGTTATCTGCTCTTCCTCTTTGTTCGTTATCTGCTCTTCCTCCTTATTCTTAACTTGCTATTTATATGTGCACGGGATCCTGCGTAAGAACACACCGTGTGCACAGATTCCCCGATCTCATGGGAGAAGAGTCCATTGAATAGGAGCTCAATGGCCTCTTCTCTTTTGGCGCGACGTAGTCAGAGTCACTGAAGCGTTGCAATCTATATTACTGTTGTATTACTACTACTGCATTTTCAAGCAATATTTCATATCGAATTTTGAATTATATTGAGGACACTAGAGGAAATTGAAACTGTCACCGTTGAGCCACTTGGTTGTCGGTCTCGAGGCGGGTTGAGGGTCATTGATTATTTTCAGCACTCTATTTTTGCGTATTTTGAGCGTCGTGGCGGTGTTACCGGCTCGTTGGGGTGCTATCTGGCTGAGAAATTCATTATGTACCACTGTTGAATTTATGGTGTGTATAATTTGACTGGTGAATTTGTGGTGTGTTTAATTTTACTGGTGAATTTGTGGTGCGTATAATTTCACTGATGGTTAATTACGTGCCTCCTTATTATGAAGGGCTTCACTTCATCGTAAGCTGCTTTCTTCAGATTAATTTTTTTATCGATTTTCTGGCAAGTATATGGATTATGGAGAAAGGCAAGTGTCCAGGTTCTGCAACCTGTTTTTGAGTACGTAGCACTTACGGACAAGTTTGTTGCTTTCTGTTGCATCAGACACTGCTTCTGTTCAACTTTGTGGACACTGTTGAGTGTAAACCAAGTTCTGAAGTACCTACTTACCGGTTCTATTTTCTGACAGTACACTGTATCTAGTAGGACAGTGGCTTATCATTTCTATCAGATCTTATCTCTTCTTCATGGGATTTCTGGCTACTTTTACGTGTTACCCGGCACCGTAGAGTAAAGTTTTCATGACGTCTACCAAATTTTGGTCAACCCTATGGCCACCACTGGCAGATTTCTCTAACTAAACTTACCTGCAATTGTCTCGCAGCATATTGGGAAATAAGGTTCGATATGATTAGTGCGGCTTCACTTGGATACGCTGATCTTGTCAGTCCAAGTCAGCATGTACCGTATTGGTTTCTTCGTGTTCTTAGATCATTTTCGCCTCCAGTCGAATCAGTTGTAATTTTTGAAGTTTTGATATGGTTTGTAGGGGTGTGTTTTTTTAACTTTTCGTCACCATTCTCTGTGGAGAAAGAANGAAACGAATGTGACAATGCAATACACCGTATTGTACAAGTGTCTTCAATACAGCCCTGGTGTGTTTCATTCCGTAACTTGTTTTCCTACAGCTGCTACCGATGTTCAAAAAGCTCTTTCAGCGGTCGCTTTATGTTAAACCTGAATAATTAAATGTAATACGCTTACGTCTTTTTTTAGGAGTTTCACTTTTGTACTAAGTTGCACGCTCGACTAATAGCTGAGTTTTGTACTGCTGACTCAATCTCGCTGTCACATGCAGAGCATAAATACAGGTGTTAATGTTGGAAACAGTTTCGTGGTCCGTCGAGGTGTAATTTTCTCTACGCTAATTCCATCCGAAAACTTGGGCAAGAGATGGACCAACGCTGTGATTAAAGTTCAAGGAACTGTAACAGTGAGCGAGTTTTAATATTTGTAATGAAGTGAGAGAAAAAAAGCTGTGAAGTTAGAAACCTTAAGGACTAGCGTAAGAGCAGCCTCCGTGGCCTGTGCAAATGCTGAATTGGTCATTACTAAAACTTGGCTCCAAAATGGTGGATTCCGAAATGAAACTCGTTTGTCATTTAGAGAATTGCAGGTTACGAGACTGCTTATATTTTGAGTTTAAATATTTAAATACGTGGGATTTAAAAATTGGCATTTTAATTTTATGTGTAACCGTTCTCTGGAAAAAAATAGGTAAACTAAAAGAATAAACCGTAACTATCGTTTGGATTGGTATATTGCAGGCTAGTGTTTACTCTACAGTATTCAATGCTGCACGAAGGGTCGAGGTCTATTTCAGTATAAAATATGAGCATTGGAGAATGTTCACGTTCATAATTTTTGGAGAGCTTCACGAAAGTGAGGTAATTAAGGAGTGTTCCTGTCAATGAAATATTTTTTGCCAAGAAGAAGGACAGCAATGGTGAAAATACATATGAAATTTTAACGGTTAGAGCGCAGAGATTGCAGTCTTCTCTACTCGTGGAGAAGACGTTGACGATAAAATCCTGAAATAAATTGAATGAGTTAGTACGAAGATCTCAAGCTTGAAATACGCTCAAACAAACCCGCCAGATACAGGGCAGATTCCTCTCGTCATGGGAATTATGACTGCAACACGCTCAGGCATGCCCCGGACCTAGCAACTCCTGTTAACACCTGGAAGCAGGCATGTTACAACTCGATGTGAGAGAGGCTGAAAGAGCTAATGGGCAAAAAGGCGTGTAACGAGGCCTCGCATCGGCATGCTCGGCCGCATGAGCATAGAAAGCTTTAGAGTTTAGATGTATCTTCGTCTACAGATTGATGAGCTCCTCAGTGATTTTTATATCTAGAACTGGCGAATATTAGCTGTTCATCAGTCGCACTATAGGTTTAGCATCTCTGTTACGAGAAACTTACCTTACCAAGGTTAAGAATTAGCTTATGTTGTTTTATCAATTGGTAATTAGTTTCATAAATCTTTTGAGGGACAGTATGTACAGTAAGTTTTCATACATTTTCTGGTTCGAAAATTCTCGAGGCGATTTACGTTTTTATCAAAATTTGAAAATAAACGTATGCACAATTTACAGGGTTGTGGAACAAGGTAAACAGATAATGCGTACATTCTAGGCAAAAAGTTTATTTGAAAAAAAAAGAACGTAAACGGAATTACCTCATCTTTAACCTCATTGAAGTCTTTACGGATTGCACCTATTCTAATTTATAATTCAATGATGCCTGCGTTGGTATACCAGGGATAATTACTCGAGATACGCTTTCTTATGCAATGCGTATGAGTAATTTTTGTTACTGGTATCATCGTACGTAAGAAATACCCGGGTTCAAATACGAGAGCTCAATAGACTTTCGTATGGCTAAGAATCACGAGTTCACATCAAGCTTACCTTTTTCACTCCTTTCGCTCTGAAATCTGTTCTCGTGCGCAGTTGTGCGACACCTCATTAACACATTCCAAGCAGCGGAAATACGTGTGTACTCTTGGGGAACTGGGGCAGTTCATCAGCGCGGTCCTATTTAGTTATTTTTCTGCTACGTTTAAGAGCCACCTACGATGCCTAACACTTTGACTACGATTCTCCACGCAGGTAAAATTACGTGCGACGAATATCTCTGCTATGAATTTAAAATTGAAGGATTTTGGTTTCATAAATTTAGTTACCCTATTTTCTTTCTAATCAAAACTCGCTTATTCGATTGACGAACACAAATTTGACGAAAACTCGAAAATTTGTATTTGTGTATGACAGTGCTTTGGTTACATTAGGTTAGGTTAGATGATCGCGTGTACCATATATGACCCACTCTGGGGGCAAAGTGTTAATCTCTGCGTTAGTTGCAGGCGGCGGTGGAGTCTACATGCAGACGGTTTTAAAGTTTTCAGAATTAGTTAGGTCCTCTGCCGCTTAGAATGGGCTTTGAGGAAAATTTTGAAGTAGTTCCTGCTATCTCTGGCATGAAAAGTTTCAATATTTTAATTCGTAATGGGTCGAATATTTACTACCGTGCGAATACTTCGGAGCAGGTAAGGCCGAGAGAAAGAAAGGAATGCCAGGTATGGGGATCGTTGACCGGGACAATAATGGTAATTGGATAGGCTAGATGCAAGGTTTCAGTTAGAGAAGGATAAAAATTAAAAAAAGCAGTACAAAACGACGGACTCAGGCTTAAATATCACGTACAAAATGCGCTCTGATTTGCACCCATATGTAATGAAATGCTAAATAAATCCACTACTCTCTGTTCAGGGGGCGTTGCATCCTCCAAACGACCTCCCTAGAGCTGCTCCGGAGCTACGCTGCGAGCATTTGGCCTTGCAAGCCACTTCTGGGACTTTGGAGTGGGACTTTTAGTCCTGTTTGGGACTCTACATCGAGGTAAATTGTGAAATTCTTTAACTGTAATGAGCTTCCGAGTATTTTCGGTAAACGATATTTGAGAATACAAGAAAGCAAAATTCAGCATGCTCATTTCAGTCAATTTTTCCAGCAGTTATTCGGAATATAAATTTAATTTTCAGCTATTTCTCTTAAGTGTGACTAAGTTAAAAGGTATGAATGATGCGTTCTATGAATAAATATGAACGTTATATCATTAAAATAACAATATGCAATCTTTAGATTAAGATTCAATGTAAATCTTTAGTTGAATTATCAGTAAAAGCCATGTTATACTCTAAGATAAAGAAAATATCCTCAGGAAACGCAGGATAAGGCAATAGGGTTAGGTTATCAGCTTTGTTTATCGTATGCTATGGGGACTCGTGTCCCCATGGGTCACTGGTATACAGGTTACCTCAGGTATAAATGGGACTTCTATCTTTCGTGGCCACTTTGCTTCCTTCCGTTTTTACACCTATTTCGCTATCTTTTCTTTTTCGTTCCTTTCTTGTCATTTTCAGCTCGCTGTTTCAATGCTCAGGAAATCCGGTGTGAGGACGCATCTGTGCGTAAATTCCCCGTTCTCTATGGTGTATGCTAAATGTCGTAGTAAATGGTCCCTTTTCTTTGTTTTTGGATCACTTTCATGCGGATAGGGAGCTTTGAAGTAACTAATGATGACAAATAAAATTTTCAATTTAGGTTTAATTTTTACCTTCTAATGCGTTGAAACCCTGAACCAATTAGTCTCGAGTATTTGGAATGTTTCCTTCGAATACCTTTTAATACTTTTCTACGTCCGTGCGTCACGCTTTTCAATAACCATTTGAGAAAAAATGTCGAAAGACTGATTATTTTAAATTTAACCACCCCTAATAATGTAACAAAACAAGAAACATAACCGCAGAAGAGAAAAAACTTTCTTATGGAAGATTCTGGCCAAGATAGATTAAAAAGGAATAACATGAGTGAAGAAGAAACGCTCATCTTGCAACTGTAAGCAATTGGTGGCACTGCTAAGTTGCTAAAAACCGTAGCATTGCCTGGGTACAGCTTACGAGTATACTCATCAGTTCGGCAACAATTGTTTTATCAAATGAAGGCTTTCTAAGTAATTTAAATCTAAATTTTTCAAGATTTGAAATCATCCAAACTTTAATTTATCCAAATATAAATTTATTCAAATCTAAATTTATTCAAACCTAAATTTATTAAAATCTAAATTTATCCCAACCTAAATTTATTCAAATCTAAATTTATCCAAACCTAAATTTATCCAAACCTAAATTTATCCAAATCTAAATGCATCCAAATCTAAATGCATCCAAATCTAAATGTATCCAAATCTAAATGTATCCAAATCTAAATGTATCCAAATTTAAATGTATCCAATTTTAAATGTATCCAAATCTAAATTAATTCCACAGTTTTCTTGAGTTCCATCGGATATTATTGCAAATTTGAGACACAGTGGCGTTACCACATACCGACTAATACATATAAAAGATACGAGCTTGACGGGCGCTAAATTTCTCTTCCATGACCCCCGACTATTCCACGTATTTTTTCAGAGCGAATGTTGCGCAACACTCGCCACTTCGTGTGATACAACGTGAAAAACTGTTCTCAAATGCAGTATTTTTTCCTATTGTGTGCTTGCGTTTCCCTTTTCAGACTTTGTGGTCCATGATTTCATCAGGGAGCTGTTATTTTCTTATAATAGGTATTACTTATTTTTGTTGATAACTTCCCATTCTTGAATCCGGATCAACCGAGACTTTCAACCGGATCAACCGAGACATCAACTCTTTGAGACTTTTTGCCATTCCGCCTGTACAGAGCGCGGCGTGCCGGAGTGGTGCAGCTGTACGTGTCCCCAGCACCCCAGCTCACCTCGCTATGGTATGCGACTAGAACTGTAGAACAAGTCCGCTATTCTGAGGCCAATTTTGTGCAAATACGGAGGAAGACTCCTTCTTTTCACGTCAAAATAGTCGCAATTATGAAGCAAATGTGGATAAGAAATCGTTTTCCACATCTGAACCAGAAATGATTCTTGTATATTTTCGGTTCCAATTTGAAACTTGTGGATGTTCCTAGCATGAAAGAGTTCTGCGCCAAACTCCTCGAGGGGCTTAGCTTCGATTTTGCAGAGCAATGTCTGCCCGGGTATTTATTTATGAGTTATCGGTTTCCTAATTGAGACTATCTAGACCTCAAAGATGAACACATAGTCTGCCTACCTTAGCGCTGTGATGCCACGTTCCGTGTCTGGAAGATCTGGGTGTTTAACGAATTAACTAACTTCATTTTCTCAGTCACGTAGTCGCTGGGGAAATTTTAAATGTGGTTTTTCATTACCGTCACTGCAAGGGCCAGTTCTTCTACAGACTCCCCTGGCACTGCTAAAAATCCAGAATCAAGTTACGGTGCCATAGGTTTAGGTTGACCGTTGTTGGCCTTGAAGTTAATGAAACAAAAATATCAAATCATAATCTGCTTTCGAATTCTTGCTTGTGACCCTCATTGGGAAATTATATGAAGACAAATATCGTATTTAATTTTGGCCATTGATGGAACTCGTCCGGTGTCTGTGACCATTGAAGTGATTTAATTTAATTAACTACTTATGTTTAACTACACGAATACAAAACGATGTTGCAACAATTAAGGTCATTTGCTCTGATGAAACAATTTTCATGAGTCTGTTAAAATCGAAATGTCGAATAAAATTTTTTCAACAGCACAAACACACGATTTTGTTGAACATTTATTTTTTCGACATATTTCAACGTCAATATTGAGATTCCATCCAATATTGTTTGTATTTGTTCGTTTGCAAGCTGTACCTACAGCTGAGCTGCTCTGAGTTCACCACTTGGTCATGTGGAGTTCCAAGGTAGCAGCTAGCTGGTGTTCCGTGTCATGAGTCCGATATTTAGCTGCAGAACATTTCGCGTATCCTCGCTCATCAGGTTTTTTCAGGTTTCCACGAAATATCAAGCTTGCTTTGCTCTTAAAATTGAACTCTGAAGTGAATTCTCATGCAACTTATTTTCATTGAATTTTTCGCATAATTTTAGTGCCAGGATTTAACTAGCAAGTTATTCTACTGACTAAAACAACTTAACCTTCATAAAGTAGGTTTACTTGTTCCCTCACAAATTGCAGGCAGTGCCTTCGCGCATCACGGATAAATTTGTCTGGAATTTTCCTGAAACTGTCAGGGTGCTGGTGAGGCCCAGAAGTTACATTGAATCAAATATTAAAGTTCTTCAGGCCACAGAAGTTGTATCAAATAAAATAAATTGACCTGCCTGGTTTTCAGGCCAAAAAGTTATATAGAATAAAATGTATATGGCTGCTGAGGATGACTGCGACGCTCCAGCATCGCTCACCTCGCCGCTGGCACACCTGACCTCACCGCCGACCTTGGGGGCCACTGGTGGCTGACTCTCGATCAGTTTTCTCTCTAGTTCCGAGGTATGATAATTGAATGATATCAAGTTGACGGGGTCTTAGTTTCTAACGCGGAGCTGTGTGCACCAGGTGACGATTTCAGGCACGCGACCGTGCATGATCGCTTTAATCAGATGGCTCGTTACCATACCTTGGATACCTTGGAGATGTTACCATAGCCAGCCATCGTTTTCATATTTCTCTGTTTTGCAGTAAATATTAAACATTTCTTGTAATATATTTTTGTGAAATTCCTCGTATACTTCTAGGGTTAGCAGTGCAACAAGTCATCGAGTAATTAAATAGAATTATTAAGTATAATTTCACTATCGTACTTTAACAATATTAGGAATTCAAGCTATAGTTAACTGAATAAAAATACATTATTTTTTATATTCACGGTATGACCGACGTGAATTCGTTTCATAATCTGGCGTGAAAGTGCCTGTACAGTCGCAGGAAACTCGGCGTGTTCATCTGCCTCAAAATAACTCTTTGAACATTTCAAGGATACAATCTGTAGCCGGTGACCTAGTACGAGAATATTCAGAAATTTTTTCGTTAATTTTGAATTACAGTAAAAGATTTATTAATTTTATTAGCAACCGTGTTTTGCAAGTACCTCTTGCGAAAAGACGTGCTCATTGCTCCTCCGATGCTGCGCGTCAACTGACAACTGATCTCCTCACTGAAGTTACTGAACAGAGAAGTTGAGAACGAAGGAAAAATTTGGTGACCGAGTTGGAGGCTTGTAACAGCGAGTTTTAGAGATATTTATGCTAATATCTGTTAACTTGGTAAAATCTTCTAATAAGGGAAAAGTAGTGTGCAAGAATATTCATAGGGAATGTTAATTACACGTGACATGAATTGTCAAAAATATGGAGGTAGATAATTTTTAGATGGAGGTGGCTACAGATATATCTTGGTCTGCAACAAGACTTTCCTGTATATTATCAGAAACTACTTGGGTTCAGCTGGCAACGCTCGCCCCGCCTCCCGCTCGCGTCCGGTGAGCGAGCGAGCAAGTCGGGCGTCAACGTTGCCTTTCTATCCGCGAGTTCTCACTTGGTTTGAACAAGCGAAGCTAACTGCGTAGAAGCTGTGGACTATCTTATGCTTGAAGATTAGAATTTTACTATACAGTTTTAATAATGGTACATATGAAGCTGGATGTTCATCGGCAAAGATTTAGTATTCAATTTGAAACCGACTAGGTCTCCATACGAGGGAAATAGTTTTTTTTACCATAATTCTTATATTTTTTCTTAAATATGAACGCGGCTAATGAAATAATTAATAATTTTTAATATCATAACTTCCCAAAGGCAATGGTGCATGAATGGTAGTCTTCTCGTACGTTAAGCGGGAGGTTGGGTTCGATTCCCGGCTAATCTAGTGTGTTTTATTTGAAACATACGTCATGGGTTTGGATACATTTGCTCTGTCGAGTTGAAACTGTTAATTAATTCTTGGTGTTGTTAATGAATACGATAAATTTCTTGTCATAATATTGTGCCCTGCAGAATGTTACTCATTATGATTAAAACAAGTTGGGTGAGTTTAAATGCAGAAAATAATGCATACATAATATTTTATAAATTCAATTGTTACAATATTTAATAAAACAATATTGAACCCCTGACCCACTCCTCGGTAGTATAGTGGTGAGTATCCCCGCCTGTCACGCGGGAGACCGGGGTTCGATTCCCCGCCGGGGAGGTTACTTTTTCACCTACTTCTTCCGATGTATCTTCCAGTTGTCTAATTTCATTTTGGAAATTCGTTTGAATTAGCCATTGTATTGAAAACATTGAGGTAGTTAAAACATTTTTATAAGAGTTGAGATGAATTTAGAAACGGTAATGGACGATAAGTTCTTTGCATGTAGTTAGGCAGTCCCACAAGTAGGTAACGCGAAGTGAAATGCGCAGCATTCGTGAAATACGTCCGGGTCTCTAAATTAATTTTCTAAAATCAGCCTGTAATGCACACGAAACGGACTCATCTGGTGATGGAAATGAGTTCGAGTGTGGACGGTTTTTTGCATGCGACTGTTAGGCGAGACGAGCGTGTGACGTGCTGCCGACCGGGCTGTCCGTCCCGACCGAGTCGCCTTGATGGCAACCCTGCCGCTCGTTGCTTCGTGTCTCACCGATTTACAAACTGTCTTCTCGAATTGGCATTATAAATACAGCAACTGCTCTGCCCGTTGCTGCGTATTCATCGTAAGCTCCAACAGACGTAGTGAGTTAGTATAATTCATTAGTTGGTGATTCACCTCAAGTGCTCTTATGCAACATCTTTTCACGCATTTGATAACTTCATTGGAAGTGGCTCTACTGGGATATAAATAGACCTCTCGTAAAAGGCAACTGTCCATGTAAATTTCACTTGGATTTTCCTTTTTCGTAACACTTGTAGGAAAGATTACTTCAATCGTAAATTACCAAGACGGCTTTAGTTCCTCCACCTGATTCGATTGGTTCTAGCAGAGGTTGGTGTTGCAGCAGCTAGTCGTGACGGCGACCCTGCCGCGCTGCCGATTTCGAAGTCGCATGTCGCGAACGTGTTGAAACTGACGGGTGACTCGCACCGCCAATTTCCGCAACTTCGAGCAGGTACAGATTAAGTTACAACTCAGTGCCGCAACACCGAGCTTTGCGCTGGAGCTGAGTGAACCGCTGTCAAATGCCTCGTGCGGCGTTTGGCAACATCTTTAGCTAATATAGAACAGTGGAACCTAACCATCTTTAGAATAAAGTGAACCACGGTCAATTGTGCGCGGCATCTGACCGCTTACTGGTTGCATCGCTTATCGCTACTCAGCAATAATGATTTAATAGGTGGTTTTTGTTCAGCAAGTGTGGGTGATAACTATTAACTAGTCAACCACGCATCATGTGTCCTCGACAGAACAAAGAAGCTTGGGCAGACCGCACCACCTGTGGCCAGTACTCGGGTCTTCCTCTGTGTCACTCGTGCGGGGTGTGAGGAGAGTCTCGCCTGAACAACCGCATCTGTTGCGCTGCCTCACATTCGCTCTTTAAACGTGGGGTAATGTACCAAAACATATTTCGTACTGCTAAATGCATTTTAATTCTGTAAATTTACATGCTAAAACACTACGGATCTATAATGAACCACTGTTTGCTTGTCATTACTCTTTAGTTTCATGAAAGGGATCACACGAGAGGCAATCCTCGCTAATCTTAACCAAGTTACGACAGTTGAGAGCGTGATAGATACGTTCAGTGAGAATTTTCGGTCAGTGCAGAGCCTGGACACCACCCGAGTGGTGCCTCATTTGTGCACTATACATTCATTTTTAGTCGATTTTCGCGAGGCAAGATACTTTCTAGGAATTTCTTTATTTGTATTGATTAGTTCATAAATTAATCCACATATCAGTAACTCATTTCTGCCCGGATTAATTAATGTGAATGCTTTACATTACCTGTAGATGTTTACGTTCCTTTTTTATTAAAATATGGATAAATGCTTTTCCTAGCGTACCTAAGCATATATAAAAGTCGTGCTTGGTGATGAAAATTAGTCGTGTCAGACACCATAATTGATGACCCGCTTAGACTCGGCAGTCCAACACTACCATTTGATTGTTTTATTCTTTACTTCCGGCTTTACAAATCATTATGTTTGAGTCCAGAATCGAACGGATGCAAGACCAGAGACATCGCTATGGTATTACGTTTTTGAATATTAACCACCAGAGGCTTTTCATAAATATCCGTTGCAGCATAAATGTAAGCGTTATTTTAAATTGTGTACGAATGCAACATATTTTCATACTTCCTGAAACGATTCCTCACCGAATGAGTGGAATATTAAAAAACGCCTTTAGATGATGCACCACGACTAGGGACTAGGACTAGGATGTACCATGACTAGGGACTAGGACTAGGAAGCACCATGAACTTGCAAACGCTTGCGTCGGATATTATTTTTGTAACTGCTTAAAATTTTCAAGTCGGTGGATTTTTATAAGTTGTTTATACGATGACGGGAACTTTTGCCGTACTCGTGTATAGATGCTTCTCAACGTAGCGAAGGCCGGCCGCTGCGGCCGACGGTTTCTCACCAGAAAGTTCCTAAAGAGCTGATGTGGACCTTCCAATTATGCGTAACTGAACTTGGAATTTCACTTCCGTAATTCGGCCGAGCATAATTTACACTCATTTTATTGTAAATCGAGTGTGGCAGGACGACGAGGGAGATGAGCGAAAGAAACAAGCGTAGTTCGCTGACAGGAGGGCACGTTGTAAA
>VOMN01093427.1:0-22519 GCA_014899125.1 Orchestia grillus
GGCCAAATGAAACAGAAAATGGCCCAGCGCTGGGCATCCCGCTGGGAACAAGCCACCCGCAGAAAATGGGGGCAAAATGAAACGGAAAATGGCCCAGCGCTTGTGCCGCCCGAGCTGAAACCGAGTCTGCCACCGTCGACAGGCATGCATACTGCCGTCCTTCATTTCTTCCAAGTCCTTAATGCAGAATGTGATGAAATTTCGGGAGATCATCACACGCAAGTACATTTTTGAGGAAATATCGTCAGACTAGCACGTGCTTGAGGAAATTTCGTTGGACCAAGACGTATTTGAAGAAATTTCTTGTGACTGGGCCCGCTCACACGCAATCTGTAGCGCTAGTTCCAAGCCGCTAGCAAAGAATCACTAAAGCGGAGCTGTGCCGGCACTCTGGCCGGTCCGTAAAGCTGCCACAGGGCTCTGCATCGGCCATATTAACGCTCCCTCTGCCCAAACTTGCTAGATAAGAATAATTCGATCTCTAAAGACTGGAAAACTTGGCTGCCGACGTTCCTTATCTGGACAGAAAGCATTGTTCTCGAATGGCAAGTTGGTAAGTGGCCATTTGTTTCTTTTTTGGGAGGAAAGTTGCTTTCGAACGGCGGGGTGCCTACGTCTCCTAACAGCTGGGGCCTCCGTCTCCTAACAGCGGGGTGCCTCCGTCTCCCCACTTGAGCAGTTTCGTCCTTGATTTAAAACGACGAACAATATTTTTAACTCCGCAGTCTAACGAATTTTAAGAAAAAGTAATTTATTTTTATAGGTCATAATTGTAATGTTTCTGTACATCAAAGGCTTGTTGGATGCAAGAGTATGGGAGCCACGAATACATTCCCCAAATGCCACTGTACCACGTGCCCCAAATGCCACTGCACCACATGCCCTAAATGNCCACTGTACCACGTGCCCCAAATGCCACTGCCCCACGGGCCGTAAATGCCCCTACACCACATGCCCCAAATGCCACGGTACCACATGTCCCAAATGGTCCTGAAAAGTAAATTCCAGCGCTGAAGTTATGCAGCTTAGAGCGTCATGGAATCACCAGCGTGCACACGCCGTACAAATGACGGTAAATCTCAGGTGAAATAACGTGACTTTCCGCCTCACTGATACGGGCGGCCTTCTCTGACGCAGTCTCGCTGATTGGAAATGCAGACCAGAAAAGTTTCTCACATCTATATTCCTTCAGTGCGTAAGCGTATGGTCACGCACCCAATTATTTAAATAAAGAGACTTGATAAATTATTATACGGCATCGATTACTCCAACAAGAGTTATAGAGTCAGAGGTCTGGAGAGAGAGACTGTGGAGTTAGGATGTTGTGGAAAAGGAGATTGTGGAGTTTGAGGAAGTGGAGGGTGAGAGTGTGGAGTCTGAGGTCGTGAAGGCAAAAACTGTGCAGCGCGAGATCGAAAAGTCGGAGATCGAGGCTTGAAACTCATCTGATTAAAAATCAATGAACAAAAGTCCAAACTCGCTTTCAAAAGAACTGCACCACTTTACCCCAATTTCAGACTTTAGAAGCTCTCGAAACCGACTCTTCTCCCACCCAGTCGCGGTCAAGTCTAAAGTCCGTAAAATGCACCAATGGTTCCTGGAGCCGCCGTCAGCCGTCCGCATTATTTGCGGAGCTGTTCTTCCACAGTTCTCATTTTCTATTGACGCAGCTGCCCAACGCGGGCGACGGCCGTGTTGACTATTGAAATATAGATCCATTTCGACTCAAAGGTTCGGAACTGAAGAACAAATATTATGCAAAGGTTTGCACGAAGTGTGAGGTGAGAGCATCGGGGGGAAACTCGGACTGTGTTGTGCGAGTAAATATTTAGGCTTTACCGAGGTGTCTCTGTCCATAGATAGTATAGTCAGCCTCAGGATATTGGTTAACACCTTGCCTCCGAAGTGAGTCATATACGGTACACGCGATCATCTAACCTAACCTAATGTAACTAAAGCACTATCATGTATAAATACAAATTTTCGAGTTTCTTCAAATTTGTGTTCATCAATCGAATAAGCTACTTCTGATTAGAAAGAAAATCAATAAAGTAACCAAATTTGTGAAACCAAAATCCACCATTTTTAAATTCATTGTAGAGATATTCGTCGGCATGTAATTTTACCTGTGGGGAGAATCGGAGTCAACGTGTTAAGGCTTAACACGTTGACACGCCGAGCTGTTTATAAGAATACAAAGAAGCGCAGTGATTCCGTGTACGTGGTTTTGTCTCGAAGGTTATGTACAGGAAGCAAAATAGCGTCAAACAACAATCGAGTTGACCTCTTCACCTAACTAACATGTAACTAAATGTTATGCAGCAGATTTGTTGTTTATGAGAATAATAGTAAACGCACCCCGCCAAATAATGGCGAGACAAATAATGTTAAATTCTAAAGATGCCCTCTTATTTACGGTAACTCTGCCATGAAATAATGTTATTTGCAGTATCACTGATACGGACTGCCCTGTCTGACAGTTTCGCTATTAGTTTGGGAATACGGATCTGGGAATTTTCTCCTATCTTAATCCTAAAGAGCGTGACAGAGAGACGGACCACCGGTCAACCAAGCGAGCAAGCGACAACTGTGTATTAGTATATTGTGGGATATTTAGTTAACTTAGTACAGTCGCAGGGTTTTACTGTAGAAGGGCAGGAAAAAAATACTTTAATAGTACCTTCGTTTCATTGATAGGAAGTTTAAATTTTCTTTGTCATGTATGTGCAGAATGTACATACGTTTAGGAACATTTAGTAACATTTATTTACCACAAGTAATTTACATCAGATACAGGCTTACAATCAAAAAAGGAATGACGAAGAACCGGGATCAGGATATATACCACATGTGGACCCGAATAAGCTATAAGGCTTCTAGGGCAACCTATACAGAAATGAAGGCATTCAATTCACATGGTAGAAGAATGTAGATTGTATCGTGAATATGAGATTTTTGAAAAAAAAATTATTACATCCACTGTTTATTTTCAAGTTTCACTGTGGATTTGTTACATAGGTACCAAAGTTGCTGTTTATATGCAGTCACGTTTTTAAAATGCATTTTTCATTTTCCTAATAGTATAAACAGAATTAAGTTCGCTCTTAGACGAGTGTTATTAAAGACCAGGGACAACCTTTATTAATTCCAACACGTTTTACCGTTGGGTTTCCAATGACTTATAACTACTGGGGTGGTGAGGGATGTGAGGAATGTGTGGTTTAAACTTCCTTTTCCAAGGGAAATACTCCCAAGTGATGTGAAAATGCCTCGCCTGAACCGAGATTCGAACCCTGGTCCTTTCGGCTGCGAGGGCATCACGCTAACCAGTACGCCCTGGAGCCCGCTGACAACTCCTTGTTTACAATTTTTCTGTGGGTTTTATCAATTTTCCTTTTCAGAGTTTTGTTTGAAAAGCACTCTACTTACGCCAGGAGCAGCCCAGGATCACCAACAATGTGCCGGTTTTGTCCGCACGCTTAGACATTCTTTCTGATTTGAGCATTTGAGCATCAGGTGTAAAATATTATTTGTTGGTATATATGATACGCATATATTGTACTTCTGTGAGATTTTTCAAAATTTTTAGAGCTATTTAATTCTTGATAACGAATGCTTGTGACGGTCGAAATGTTGAAATAAACTGCAGTATGTCTTCGGAAAACTTCTATTTTCATTGTACTTTTTCAATTATTATTTTTTCTATGGTAGTGCCTTTGAAATTATTTATGTATTATTAATACGCTTGTACCTATATGTGTCCCACACTTTTCAATAATTAGGTAAAAAAAGGAGCAGCACATGAAATTAACAATAAATTTGACTTCACGTCCGTATCCAGGATACGGCTGCGGACTATCAAGGCAGCAGTTTTTTATGGAATAAAAACTTTCGAGCAAAAAGCTTTCAAAACAATTCGAATTTAATGAATGAAAACCGGCCGAACCCACCGGTGAAATGGACAGTAGGAACGCATGAAAAGCAGCATATCGATAAAAGCGAAGACGTAGACTGGAGCGTTTAATGAAGAGCTGAAGGAAGCCTGAAGACTCCACTTGAGTTTCTAACAACAGCGGCAAAAATTATCACAGGGCCAGCTAGTGCACGTAAGCGCTTACATTCGACAAGCATGATTGTTCATATTTCAATTTAGCCTAAGACTAGGTTATATGTTCATTCGTTTTATGGTAACTGTTTTATACCGTTGTATAGATACCGATAACTATGCAGTGCAGGTCTCGGTTCGAACTTATTCCACCGAAAGCTTTGGCAAAATTAAGATCGTCTTTGCGGAGTCCTTTTAACTGAAAGTAATGGAAACAGAATGCCTTTCACGAAGCATAGCGGTACAGAACATGTACTCATGGTAGGGCGAGTCATGTTCACGAAACGTATTCGTCTACATCACCTCTTCTTTTCATGACGATGCCCTCGAATGTTGTTTCATTAATGCCTATACCGTTGCCCGACATGGTCGTGGTGCTGTCACAGGCTCGTGTGGAGGTACCGACCCGTTGTAGGGCCCCACCCGACATCCCTGCACCAGATGTAACTTTGGTTTACGGCTTGCTTGCCCCTGCGGCCTCCTGGCACGCCCCCGGTGTGTCAACACTGGGCAACACGAAATGAAAGCTCGGTTCCAAAATGAAATTTCCAAGTTTAATTAACAGAGACAGTTCTAAATTGTAACGCCAGTGCGCCGTTCTCGAGCGTGGTACGGAACACAGCTTGGAATCTCCCACGGCTGAGGCTGAATCGTTTCGTGGGGGCGAGTCACCCGTGTTTCCTAATTAGGTTCCTAGGGCCGCGCCGGCGAGTTCGGGGGGACTTGTCTGAGCCGCGCAGTATTCACCGAGCGTTATCTCTCGCGAGCAAAATTCGTGCAAACAAAATCTGATGCAAACCAAGTCTCTCGCTAGTAAACACATTCTCTCGCGAGTAGAATGTACATTGTATATTAACAATAATTTAGTTGAAACATAATCTCTTGCAGGCATAATCTCTTGCAAGCATAATCTCTTGCAGGCATAATCTCTTGCAAGCATAATCTCTTGCAAGCATAATTTCTTCCCCATAATTTTTTGCAAGCACAATCTTTTGCAAGTATAACCTCCATCAAGCATAATTCCTTCGAAGAATAATTTATCGTACGCCTAATCCTTCACAAACGAAATCTCTGGCAATCCCAATTTTTCTTTTAACTCTGTCTACCGCGTACGAGTGTTCCAGGGGCAGGTTTACAGGTGACCAAGTGCCCAGGTGCATGAGTCTCTCATCCAATTTACGCTGCGAGAAATTACTTGTCACTCAGAGGAGGCACCCCTCAGGCCCTGGGTCAAAATTTTACTTCGAAATTTTCACTCGCTCGTCGCTTGCGGTGCCGAGGCTGAGAAATTTTCTTCACGATGTTGGTCTCTAATGATGTTGGTCGATGTTGAAGTTTATGTTTGTAACTTTACGGCATCTCGAGCCCATTGATGTTTGTTTTGCTCACTTGACGATGCTCGAGTGTGAATGAACTTTCGTGCATTTAACTCAATGATGTTAGGGTAAACTCAATGATTTTTGTGTCTCCAACTTAATTCTGCTTGGGTCTTTAACTAAATGATCCTTGGGTCTCTAATTTAATTATATTTGTGTCTCTAACATAATGGTGTTTGTGTCTCTAACATAACAGTGTTTGTGTCTCTAACTTAATCGCGTTTGGGTCTCTAACTTAATGGTGCTTGTGTCTCTAATTCCACGACGCGTGTGTCCGTAATCGGACGATGATAGTCTCAACTAATTCTGACGTTTGCATCCCCTATTTGATGACGCGTCTACCCCAGACTTTAATTCACAGAAGTCAACAAACTTTCAGCCCATCAGTCTGACTGTGGGTCACGCAAGCAAAGTAATTCAGCACTAGAGCTGAGCAGGTCTCAACGCAACAGTTTGCATAGAGCACCATCACCGGCTGCGTACACAACACCAACGTGTACGAACAAAAGTATAAGATGTGCGAGAAAATTTTCACTGAATGCGCTTTTTCACTTCATGCAAAAAGCATGAGCTGTCGATCACTTATGAGCGGGAGATCCGGACGTGAAGGCCGGCCATCCGCGACGTGTGGCACGCTTTTTTAATGGGCACTGTTTGACTGGCGTTAGTTAAGGTCCACTTGATGGGTGTTTAATAATGCTCCATTTGATGGGTGTTTAATTAAGCTTCATGTGACTGGTGTCAAATTAAGCTCCATTTGACTGGTGTTTAATTAAGCTCCATTTGACGGGTGTTTAATTAAGCTTCATGTGACTGGTGTCAAATTAAGCACCATTTGATGGGTGTTTAAAGTTTCTGGTTTCAGGAACTCGAACCATGTGCTCATGTGTCAACAGCACAAATTTCGTATACCTCGAGCTAAAAATTGAGAACACCCACCCAATGGAGCAGCAAGTACGTCATGTGTTGAGGATGGCTTGCAATGGCCAGCCGTGCCACCCCAATTCTGGGCGAGCTGTTCTCTAAAAATGTGATGTATGTAATAGACATAGAGAAATTTTTATTACGTAGAGTAACCTACTCAGTACTACGTCAGTCTGAGATCCGAAGGCTTAAAACAAAACGCCCCGCTGGTGACCCCAATTCTCCGGAACTTGCCTCCTTGAATGACTTTAATTTGTTTTATTATGTGGATTACTTTTTTCATAAATGAGGGTATTTTAAAATGTGAGGAGTGAATTTGATGTAATTTGCAAGCACACCGTCATTACTCGTGTCGTACTGGAGATATTCAACCAAAAAACTCCATTTGTATCGGGTTTCATTTGAGAGCTCACAGCCATACGAGGGCCTATCATAAAATTTGAGATATTGGAAGTTTTCTTCAATTATTTTCGTAACATTTTTTTGAATGAATAATTGACATTTAATGACGATTTTGCAACTAATATCTTGACGCCCACCTCCCCGAGCGCGGTTATTAAAGCAGCAATTAATACGATCAATTGCTGAACGATGAGTCGCTCGTAGCGGCTCCTTTTATCGCACGCAAAAACACATGGTAACATCAAAGACGTACTCATCTGGCGGCGCATCTCCTGCGTAAAAACTAATTTACGCACGGCAAGTTCAAAGGCGACTACCTGCGCCGCTTTGATTAAAAATGTAAGAAAATTCCCATACTGTTACAGCTCGAAACGTAAGGAAAACGGAAAATTCCCACGCTGAAACAGCTCGAAATAAAACTGAAGAAAACACTCCCGCGCAGCACCGGCTCGCAAGACTAGGAAAAAATTATTTTGCATTAAAACCTTAAGAGGCTGGAAGAAGAGATAAAATCCCCTCTTTAACAATTCGCACGAGAAAAAAAATGCTTCTCGTATTAAAACGTCGAGAGACAAGAACAAAAGAAATTTCAGGCAATTATAGCTCAAAAGATCAGATAGAAAAAACACCCACATCTCAATAGCTCGAATAAAAAATGTTCTTCAGGTAAAGGTTGGTTGTGTGAACTCCCTCGACTGATCGACTGGGCTACTATGGGACGTGTACTTTCTCAGTAGAAGTGAAAGACTTTCTACGAAACATCCGGGGTAGAAAATATCGCATTTGTTATTAGAGTTCATTAAAAATTAAAGGGAGATATGCCTGTAAATGGACATGTGCTCTCACGCATATCTAGTCCCATCCCGTGGGCTGACGGTTCTCGTTCAAACGAAAACTTCGAGGTATGTTTTTCAGCTCCAACAGCTCAGCAAAATCTCGTGCAAACATAATCTCTCGCGTGCGCATCATTTCTTGCAAGTATAATCTCTCGTAAGCGAAATCTCACTCGAGAATAATCTCTCTTGTAAACAAAATCTCTATCAAGAATAATCGTTCTTGGAAGCGAATTCTCATGTACGCCTAATCTTACTTAGGCATAATTTCTTGTATGCATTATCTTTTGCAAACAGAAATTCGGGCAAGATTAATCTCTTGGGAAGGCATACGCTCGAGCAAGCGTAATCTTTCATTTAAACGTAAGCTCTGGTAAGCATAAGTCCTGCGTGAATAACCGGATTGATAATCATACGTTTTTACAGGCATAACCTCTTACATGAGCAATTTCTCGCAAGCATCTTTCCAGGAAGTGTAACATTTTGCCGACCTAATACTTCGCAAGCATAATCTTTCGCAAATATCTCCTCTCTTTGAAGCCTAATCTCTTGCAAGAAAAACCTTTTATAACCTAAATCTCTCGTAAGAAAAATTTCTTGCAAGCGTAATTAGTTGCAAGAAAAATCTTTTGCAAGACTAATCTCTCGCAGGAACAAGTTCTTGCAAGCGAAATCTTTCGCTGACATATTTTACCAGCACGGTCGGCTTTGGGCTACAAAATGACCTAAAAGCTGCGGAGTCTTCTTAGTCGCGGCTTAAAAAGATATTTTATGTCAATTGTCTCGATCGCTTCAAGTCGACTTTTACGAGGCCGGTTTTTCAGCGGCAGAGATTTTTGCATCGAAATTCGGACGCGGTTTTTGCGTACAGTTTGTGGCACGAATTCTGGAGCTCATCCTGCCCTTCCGTGATGCCCACAGCCTCAACCCTTCTTCTCCAGGCCGCTCTACGCAGGTTGTTCTCCCTTCGTTGGGTGACTGCATCTCCTCTTCCAGACTGGGTGACTGCATCTCCTCTTCCAGACTGGGTGACTGCATCTCCTTTTCCAGACTGGGTGACTGCATCTCCTCTTCCAGACTGGGTGACTGCATCTCCTCTTCCAGATTGGGTGACTGCATCTCCTTTTCCAGATTGGGTGACTGCGTCTTATTAACTATATTTGAGGCTCGAGCTTCAAAGTAACTTTCCTACTTATTTTTGTTACTTTCTTCCATCAATCTGTTCGTTTCGATTTCCATCTCCTTTTCCCCGTTTTTTGGATTTTCTATAGATCGTTAGGTTGCGGTTCATTACTTCGTGTTTCCCAATTTAAATATCAATGGAATTCTTGCCGCTGTTCATTGTTTCGTGTTTCACAATTTAAACATCAGGGTTTTACAAGCGTGAGTACTTAAAGCTTGTATACTCGTCATAATGCTCGTCATAATGCTCGTCATAATGCTCGTCATAATGCTCGTCATAATGCTCGTCATAATCCTTGTCGTAATGCTTGACACAATGCTTGTCATAATGCTCGTCATAATGCTTGTATCATACTAAAAGACCAGAACATCCAAAGCGAAGGGACTAGGCAGCCTCTCTTCCACGGACCGCGTGCCGTAAACAGTTTCCAGTCAAACGATTGCCAGGGAATCTTGCTTGGTATAAAATTTTATTTGCCTAACTGTCCTGCCTTCTCGCAGGGTTTTACTTCTGCTACTTTCTCCCACATACCTCTTGCCATACCTCCACCATGCCCCCATACAATTTCTATACCCCCACCATACCCCCACCATACCCCACCCTGCCCCTCTCAAGGTGGGCTGCGCCAGAAGCCCCACCTCAGGAAGTCTACAGGCGGCCTCTCTAAATCACATCTGCGTCTAATTAGGCGGTCGGAAATGACATTTCTGCAAGTCCGAGAGTTTTATCTGGAAATTTGGGCGAAAATTGAGGGTGAACTTAATGCCCAACGATGTCCGCAGACCTACAGTCTACACGGAGACTGAGGGAAGTCTTACTGCACGTCCAAGTGCAATTTACTTTGGGTTCGGAGGGATGAATTTGCTCTTTTTTGTCCTTACTTCCAATTCTGATTTCAATTCTGATCGGAATGTGGACTAACTACACGCTTCTGTTTCCATCTTTCATGTTTGTTATGAGTGCTTTGACGATGACGATGTTTTTTATCTTTTTCTTCTCGTCTCCTCTTAATGAGGAGTGCAGTTCCATTTAGCCCCTGCGCCTCAGGTCCATAGACTTCTGTAGACAGAATATACACTCAAGTTACAGTTGTTTTAAATTAATGTTCATTATATGAGAGATTTGTTTCTTATTTACTCCGAATTAATGCTTTTAAGTTAATGTACATGCCAACATCGTAGAGACTCTGAGACGTTGGGTTTGCTTCAGGATCGTCTCTTTTTCTTCTTCTTCTTCTTTTCTTTCCTCAGAAACGACACAACTCGTCACGGAATTTGCTTGAGCGCGCCTTGTGTCGGCACCCATTGCGGTTCAGACGTTCTCAGGTGCTGGGGAATTTTTCGAGCTGTATTTTTCATTGGTTAATTGAATAATTACTGTCTTCCAACACTGTGTTTAAACTTTGACTGATGGCGTTATGGGTTTTAAACAAACGCTATGTGTTATTATTATTATTTTACATCTATTATATAGTATTATTATATTACATACAGGATGTTTCATCGACACAAGTATTAGGCCCTGCCTCTGGGGAATGTATACTAGACTGAATTGCCGATGTACTTGTGAGACTCCAAAGTCAGGATAAGGCTGTTCATTGGGGGCGACATCCTGAATATAAACTCTATAAGAAGATTTCTCATTAGACTTTTTCAGCTCCCGTACATTCACTTAATGTTCATAAATTTTCTAGGATTGTACGCTACTCATTTTTGTCCTTTGTATAGTGCTTCCAGTTCTAAGACGATTTCAAGTTAAAACTGAATACATTCACAAGGACAAAAAGAGGGCACAACTGCATACTAAGAGGTGTAGCTTATGCTTGAACAGAAGTATGCGAAGATATCATCGAAATTCCTAGAAATCTGAACGCCTCAAAAGCGGCGTTCGGATACATTACAATGAGGGAATATCCCCGGACGTCATGCATGAGCCGCCATTGCTGAATTATGTGGTATCGAAAAAATGAATTTTCTTTGAACATTTCTTAGCCACAAAATTTTTCTCCACTTCAAAAAAATCACCGCGTAACCAAATATCCCTTTCTCAGTGAGTATCAGTCGCTTGTAACGCTCCGTTTTAGACCATCGTACTCCTTTAACGTTTTTCAATATGAAATTTTATATGTTTTCCTTTTTATGTTTCCCCAAGGCCTTGCTTTAGGCGCGGCCTCTGGGCTTGATAATCCCATTTGAAGGCGACACGTATTCCGGTCACGGTCCATTATGGCGTCTGTGCAAGGCGGCGCCCTTTGTGCGGCCTGCCAAACTGTGTCAATGGTCGGGTGATGGAGCGGTGGGGCACGGCTGGGTATTGTGGTGTGTGTTTTGAGTGAAGGAGAGGCGTGTAGTGAGTGGTACGGGTGGGTGAAAGTCTCACTGACGGATTTATTTGTATTCCGACCCACACTGTGTCAGGGCCTGCTCCACAAAAAGGCGGGCCATTGTTTGAGTATTTGAGGAGAGCTTTTTGGCAAGAGAGTTAGGGACAAATGAGAGTGGTGGAGACGTATGGCTTTAGAGTCCCTTGCTTGCGAGGTACCAATATCCACAATGAAAGCGGTAGAGGAGTCTTCTATTGCAGCATATGCTGAAGGAAATCCTCAACTCTGTAAATTTATTTAATATAGTGGGGGAAGTCAGGTTTCGATTTCCATTTCAATAGATTTCGTATCACAACCTCGGACGTAACAACCTATCGTTACAAAATATAGATACTTAGAGGAAGTGAGTGTCACATAGCGAGTTCCATTAAAAAGTATCTGTATACGGGAAGTCGATGCCGATGTTGGTAGAGGTAGGCTAAAAAAATATTCTGCATGCGACCAGTGTTGAGCCTTGGAAGAGGGCAAAGTAATTCATTAAATGATAAGCTTCACTTTTGAACGTAAATTCGGGCGGGAGACACAGGTACATGCGGATATATTGCTTCAATATCACAATATTTTTATCCGAATGCTTCCCTAATACCAATCGTCCCAGAAAAAACGATGACTGTACGGGAAGGCAAAAATGTTTTTACTTTGAATATCAATGACGATTCAAAAAGTATGATCAAAACTAATAAGCATCATCTCTCAAGCTAGCTACAGTATTGTCATTTTTATTGAGTCGTCAGAAATCAATGAAACATGATGAAATTGTCTCCGGAAAGATCCTCAAGATAAAGCACGACATGAATAAGAACATTACACGCTGTATTTTGCTCGTACCAGAGGAGGGATAGACGGAGAGGATATTTGGAGAGATTTTCCTACTTTGCTCAAAGTTTTCGAGTTCAACAGCTGTGAAAAGCGTACGAGGTGACGCACCACATCAAAAATGCTCTGAAAAATCTTACTCTATATTATTACGTGTATGTAAGTATTTGAAATATGTTAAATACTGTTGCAAATGCCACCAAATATGTTGCGAACTTGATTTTTTCTTATATTTAAAAGCCATTCACCTGTAGAAACGTTTGCAAATAACTTGCAGGCAAAAGCATTCTGAAGTTTCGATCTTCGTTAGTTATGGTTTTTACTTCTATTATTATTTTTTGCCAGGGAGGATCGAAACAGATTTCCTAACAATGTACTTTTCGAACTCGAGCTGTTGGCCAACTTCGTGGGAAACCAAATCGAGTGTGTAAGCAAAGTTTTTCCACACGATGACTCTCTTTTTGTAGAAATATCTCACGACCTCTGAAATCAGATAGTAACACTTCTGGCTCCTAAGTGCGTGCACAATTCAGCGATTTTGTTTAATTCCAGGGCAGACGAAGAGGAATAGAGTAAATTTTTGTCTGATGCCATACAAAATGTTATAATAAAAATTTAAAAGCAATTTGAGGTCTCTAAACTGATGAGATAAAAATTAAAGCCTGGAGAAAATTTGGGGAATACATAGGAGTGGGGAATCGCACCCCCAATGCATGGGGTATAAGATGTGGGAATTAATTAGTATGCATTCTAGTATGGGGCGCTAACTCTTAGCCGATCTCTTAAAGAATGTCATGAGAATAAATTTGAAAGTAATTTGATGTCTTTATATTGGTTACCTAAAAACAGGACAGCCTGCCAAAAATTTGTGGGAATACATGTATGAGGAGGAATCGTGCCTACACCGAATGGTTATGAAAAATATGAAGAGAAAAATTTCTAATAATTTCCATGAAATATGTTCTAAACTTTCCTTCGAAGACATTTTGATGCATCTAGTTATACTAGGTAGGAAATGAGAGCCTGATCCATGTTGAGATTTAATCCTCCTCGTGCGGGGTGGGAAAAGGGGAGTTAATTTTAATCTGACTTGATAGAAAGAAATAAAACGTCATAGAAATAAATTTGAAACCACGTGTAGTCCTTAGTTTTTTTAGATATGAAATAACAGCCCAGGCAAAATCTTATGAAGTTATATACATGTGTGAGAAGAATCATACCTCCTACTGCAAGGTATGAAAAATAGAAAGAGTAATTTGCGTGCCATTCTCATTGGACTGTGATAAACTTTACTTTATAAGTTATTTGAGGTCTACTAAGTTAAATAAGAAGAACCACTGAAAGAAATGAGAACTATTTAAAAATTCTACTCAGCCCATGTTATTTTATATATTAATTTTAATGTTGTGAGTGGTAGAGTGGTGTCGGAAGCGGCGTTGAGATTGTAAACTCCGGTATATTCCGGAGCGTATCTTGAAAATTCACGTATCAGCTGATTCCTTGTATCAGCTGTTTGAAAACGCGGATAGGACCTCGATAAACAAATCGAGCGGTTTGACGCCCTCATTTGTCAAGCTTTTCTGTATTCATGTATCCGGCACGGGCCAATCCTTATGTAATATCTTGAGTGAGCCAGTATATAGATCTATGCAGGATTCCATCTCACGTAGGGTGCAGTGCATAGTCAGTTGATTTAGGACTGGCCGTGTTGGTGTATTGGCACATTTGCATATGTTTAACATGGGTAAAAATCCTGACTGTCCTGAGTGTCATGCACCTGAAACTATACACCATTTTTTAATTGTATGTCCAAGGTACTCCTTACCAAGATATAGAGTTTTAGTTCTGATTGGAAGTAAGAATATAGAATTCAGTAAAAAAAAATTCCTTCGCTGTGGAAAACATTCTCCTTCTGATCAAATTGTAATAATTAATAGTCTTGTGGGATTTTTGATGTCCATCAACAGAGTCAAGAACTCTGAGCTGCTGCCTTGTGCATTTAATGACCTAGCTTTAGCTTGGTGCACCGTTCTGTTTTTTCTGTTTTTTTGTCTTGTTGAAGGAGCAGCATCTGATACCTGGAAGCTGTACCTGCAAGTTACCAGGTCGGACGTTTCAATGTAGATCCACAGACACTTGGATCCCTTGGATCATCATGGCAGAAGAAGAATGTGTTGGTTCGAGTTCATGTTATTTGGGAGGAATTTGGTAACTGACGTAAACTATTCTTTGTTAGGTATTTTGAATTTTATATAAAATTACTAACTTTTTTTTCTATAGTCGGCTAGCTTAAATTAATGAACAGCTCAAGGTAAAGTACTTTCTTCAAGTGTTGGAATCAATTTCTTTTATTAATTGAAGGCAATTGTGAAATGAATCTTCTCACAAAAAATACTGAAGTATTTGTTTTTTCTATAAAACTGTTGTTTTATTCGAGAAGTAATTTCCATTTGGATATAGAAAATGAGAATATTTAGTCCATATATTTTCTCTAGGCTAGAGTTATATTTTAATGTAACTCTATCAGGAACTTCAGTGGTAGAATATTAGGTATTTTAAGCATATTCATTAACTCCTGAAAACTTTTTGAAATATTATTTCCATGTGAAAAAGTTTTTATATGAGAAATACCCTAATTAGATGACCTAGAATGAAAAAAATATATGTGCTTGCTACAAACAATTGTCAACAAAAATAGTATACCTTTTTTCTGAGTTTGTCTATTTTATTAAATGAATACTAATCTAAAAGTAATAGCTTCATGTTATGAAGTTAAAAATTAATGTATATGAGGTTATATGATGCAGTTTTCATATCTGAATTAGCTATAACATTTGCCATCCTAATTTTATTGATCTCTAGCTATTTAATTCAAATTAAATTATAAAACAATATTAAAAGAAGAATATCTATATCTTATTATATAATGAAACCATTTTTGTACTACAATTTTTTATTACTGCATGCCAGTTTTCTAAAAAAAAATCTTCATCTGAAAATAAGTATGGGTATCCTAAGCAAAATCTATTTTTATGGCCAAAATGATGCTTCGGAGATTTTTTCTTGTTTGATATTTAGTTATTACTTTGCTGAGACCAACTACTTAGAGTCTTGTTATTGTACAGCCTTTATTTTAGTGTCTATGAATAGGGTTTTTTTACTGAGTGTTAGAAACCAGCAATTGCTCACTATTTTTGTCTGTCACAAGTTTCAGAAAATAGAATTATATGCTTTAAAAAACATTCTTATCCAATGACATTAAACTGAAGGCTATATGATGAATAGGATACTCAGTGCAGTTGACAGCAGTACAGTAAATATTAATCTTTTTTTAATCAATAATATAAGTATATAATACTGACATAAAATAAAATTAATGCCAGCAGATTTTCTGTAGTTTTGTGTACTACAGTTATGGATTATATTATATACATAAGCAAATGTTATCCAAAATGAGAAGATTTATGGGAAATTTGTAAAATAAGATAAAAATAAATTATAAGAATAAGATGTGTAAAAATCTTATTCAAGAAAGTGTTTTTATTGTGTCTGACACTAAAGATAAATCGTTTATGATCTGTAATTGTTATCATTTAATGATTTTATTGTTTGTAATGATGTTGGTACTTCTATTTTTCCTTAGTAAACATTGTATCAATTTTTGTCCATGACAGCTGAGGTATTGAGATCACTTTGTTGATCTGCCTTTTAATGAATTTATGTGGCTATCTTTACTGACTTGAAGGCACAAATTTTTTTGTGCTTCAAGGATATTTAAAATGGCATCTAATATTGCATTTAAGGTTTCTGATGAGAGTTTGGATGGCTCAGAGGCTGAACAACGCATGGATAATGCTCATACCAGTAATCAAAATGTTCTTCCACACTGCCATGAATCCCAGCTAATGGTACCAGGTATGTCTTCATTGTAATTTAATTCTTTTTTATTTCCTACATATTCAGTACCTTTGCAATGTTTAGCACATGATAATATTACTAAATGCTATAAGTTTCTAGAATTTAACTTTAAAGAACATGTACTTCTTGCTCACACGTCTGTTAAGAATTTTGGTGAGGTTAGAAGTTTTCTCTTGAAGAAACTTTCTTAGAAATAGCGTTCTCTGTAACCTTGGGAAAAATGCTGGCTCTTATAATTAGTATGCCTGGTTTTCATTCAAAAATACCTTTTTAATTTTTTCAGGTTACAAATTTTGGGGAGTGAGACGATTCATTTGCATTTTGACCTTCGCCGGATTTGCCAACGTGTATGCCATGCGAGTGAACCTGTCTGTTGCTATTGTGGCAATGGTGAACAGCAGTGCCATCCCTCATGTCAATGCAACGGACACCAATGTCTGCCCTGCTCCCGATACTAATGTATCTACAGACGGAAATGTGAGTTCTTGGCACAAATGCATTTTTTTCCAGTCTTTGTATTTCAAAAATCCTTAGAGATTTGTGACCTTATTTGTCTGGAATTTTTGTCAAATTTTCATATCTAATCTTTCTTTGAGATTTTTTGTGAGAAAGTTTATTATTATTAATAACTGCAGAAGCTGCTTCATCTCAAGTTTATTTATCATATTATGCTTCTCTTCAGACTTTATTACCTATCACTGAATCCAAGTATAAAAAATACAAGGATGAAATAATATTAAAATTTACTCCCTTTGCTTGAAGTTCATATTCTGCATCTGATATCAATTTTAGTAACCAACCTTTTTTTTTAAGTTTAGGAAGGGGAAGAGCTGGTTTTATGTTATATTTGAAAAGGCTATAAACTTTCTGATGTTCTTTCTGTATATGTATGATTAGAATACTTGCTATTTTTGAAGTGAATAGATTTTTTTTGTATTTACCTTCAGAATTCTCATGAGTATTTCTGCTGGGACCCAATCTATGGGCTTGTGCATTATGCCTTAGAACTCTAGTATATACAGGGTGGCCAATATGTAAGGTACAACTTTTAAAAAATTATTGCCATAAGACTACAAATAGTGAAAAGATCAGGTTCATTTAAATTAAAAGAGGAGATATTAAATTTTTTTTAGTGTATTAGTGGTTCCTACAATTTCCAATTTTTTAAATGGGGTACCTTACTTATGGCCCACCTTGTATAAATTACGGCCATTCTATATGACTAAATCCAACATACATTTAGTTTTGTGCAGGGTAAGTGCATTAAACTGTGAAAAACTAATTATGAATTACAAAACAAAAGTTGTAATATTTCCTAATGTTGACAATGATAATTTATTGGCACTTGAATGTCAATACTTTTACAAGAGTATCTGTTCACTTAATGTAGAAGTTAAAAATAAGTCTTAGTGTTGCAAAGAGGCTGCCGCTGTAAAAAACATTTATAACTAGAAAAATATTAGGCCTTTGTTAATTCTGCTATGTATTGCATCAGTGAAATGTGTAGGACTAACTACATATGGAGATATTTATGTGAAAAAGTTTAAGTATATTTTAGTCCTACTTAAAAAAAATTATTTTTAAACTTTTAGAAAAAGACATGGATAATACTGTAATTGTCTAGAAAAAGTATAATAATATTAGAACTTCCCCTAAAGCATAAATGAAATCACAAAACTTGACATACTTCAAGATTCATGCTCAAAATTTTTTTTTATTTGTTAATACTAGCACAGCTAATATTGTATTTGAAAAATGCATGTAGAGCTGTTAGAATAGGGTGCCTATGCAAGGACCATATCATGAATTTTAGTTTTATGGATACATAAGCATGTGTATCATGTCTACATAATTTTACATACTTTTACATGATAATTGTAGAATTTAGTTTAAGGACTATCTACCACTTTTCCAGTCATGAAAGTTCCTTAAAGGGACATCCTTTTTAAGAGACCCTGCATATCTTCATCATGTTTCTGATATTGTACTCTTTGTCAGGATGGTGAATTCGTGTGGACAGAAGCTGAGCAAGGCCTAATTTTGGGATCCTTCTTCTGGGGTTACATTTGCACCAACGTTGTGGGAGGCAGGCTGGCCGAGATGTATGGAGGCCACATCGTCTTGGCTCTGGGTATTGGAGCGACATCACTGCTCACTCTCCTCACGCCTGTTGTTGCAAGGCTCAGCACCGAACTATTCATTGCTCTCAGAGTGGCTGAGGGCATGACTGAGGTGCCCATGCACTCAAAATTTTACTTTTTGAAGTCAACTAAATTATTTTTATGCATAAATCATTTGAAATATTTGATTTTTTGTATGTATTCTCACCTTGCCATCATATTGATTCACCAAGTATTAAAATGGAAAAATCTTGCCTGTCAACCTAACAGCTACTTTACTTATGTGTTTTACTGCCACATCTGTCAACTTAGCAATTTTCTACTCTTTGATGTTCTAAACAGTAAGTTATGCTTTCCATGACACTGAAGATATACTGTTTTTTTTTGTCCTGAAATGTTTGTTGCTTAGCATGGTATTTGTCATGATGAGAGTTCTTATCTTTAGACTGAGATTCCATATAAATCACCTCACTCCGGCAGGGAGTGACGTACCCTGCGATGATGTCCCTGATGGCCGCATGGACGCCGCCCCTTGAGCGCACCCAGAGCCTTGCTCTTGTGTATTCTGGTGAGGGGCCCTGGACGGAGGTCTTGTGGGGCTTGTTGCCTGTTGTAAGATGTTGCATGTTGTTTGTTATATGTTGTGTTACATGTTGTTTGTTATATGTTGAGTTACATGTTGTATGCTGTGTTCTTGTTTGTGTTATGTATTCTGTGATGTTATGAATGGGGTTCTTGTGTGCCATTTTGTTTCTTGTGGGTTTTGTTGTATGTTGTTTTGTTGTGATCTTGTGTATCATGTTGTGCTCTGTATTGTTATTTTTCATGTGCTAACATGTTACTCTGTATGTTGTAGTCTTATGTGTTATGTTATATAATCTTATCTCTTGAGTTGCTTATTGTATTATTGTGTAGGGTGTTCAAGTGCATATGTTGTGTACTTGTATGGCTGTGTATTGTGTTATTGCTGCATTTTTTTCACCTTGTGCATTGATGTGTTGTGTTTCCTTGTATGTATGATGAGTACATATCCACATTCATCAAACTGCTCCTAGTTTTCTGTTGAAAGCTAAATACAGCCTTATTGCATGCATAAGGCTCCAGCTAATATGTACAAAAATTAACACAGCCTTATGGCAAAAATAATTTGGTCAGCAAAGAGTCAAGTTTACATTCACATGAGGGAAATATTCCCCTTAGTACTGAGAACAATCTCATTTAATTGTCTATGTACAGGAGGGTACTTCGGCACAGTGATCTCGATGCCGGTCTCTGGTTACCTCTGTGCCTCGGGCTGGCTGGGAGGCTGGCCCGCTGCCTTCTATGTCTTTGGGGCCCTGGGCCTCGTATGGACCCTCGTGTGGTGCGTCACTGTGAGTTAAATTTGTTGCTGCAACTCTATTTTTCTTTTATTGCTCCTACTGTTTTGCTGTTGTATGATTGTAGTGTTGCTGCAACTGTATTTTTCTTTTATTGCTCCTTTTGTATTGCAATTGTATGATTGTAGTGTTGCTGCAACTCTCTTTTTTTCTTTTATCGCTCCAACTGTATTGCTGTTGTATGATTGTAGTGTTGTTGTAACTATACTGTTGTTTGAGTGTTGTGTTTCTGAAAATGTACTTCTGTTGCATGGTTGTAGTCTTGCTGCAACTGTGCTGTTGCATGGTTGTAGTCTTGCTACAACTGTGCTGTTGCATGGTTGCAATGTTACTGCAACTGTGCTGTTGCATGGCTGTTGTATTGCTGCAACTGTGCTGTTGTATGGTTGTTGTATTGCTTCAACTGTGCTGTTGTATGGTTGTTGTGTTGCTGTAAATGCATTGATGTTGTGTTGTTGTTGTCGTGTTGTAGCAACTTTCCATATGAAGCTTTTACACAATTTCATATGCCACGTGTACACACGCTCGTCGTCCAATTTTGGTATCTGTGGATAAGCTTCAGATGAGAATTGAATGGATTTAGGTTTGACTTGTTGTTACCAGTCAGTTAAAAAAAATATTTATTGTACAAAGATCAGTAGGTATGTTCAGTTAATAGTTAAGGTATGCTGTCCTTATTAAGCCTCACTTTCACTCTTTGGGAATTTTATGCAGTTTGGCCCCATTTTTAGGTAATTTTTGCAGTTCTCACGGTTCAAACAATGCTTCAGAAATGTCTGTTACTGTAAAAATCGAAACTGTTCCTATTCAACTGACGCTGTTGAAACGCCCCTGTCTCTGTGAAATTCTATGATTTTCGTGACTTTTACCACTCAATGAACGTAGTAGGAACGTCTCTGTTGCTCTAAAATCCTTTCATCTTGGCCCAGGCGAGCCGGACCCCAGAAAGCCACCGCTGGATGAGTGCTCAGGAGAAGACGTACATCGCCTCTACCTTGGAGGACCAACTCCAGGATGGCAACGCTGTCAGTAGACGAGGTTGTCCTTTTTGTTGCGGGGACTTCGCGCTCTCCTTAGGGGGAGAACGTTCTTTTCATGATCGGGCTAATTGTGTCTGTCCTTGTCTGAACATATTCTGAAATAAGAGTTTTTTAGGGGTCTCCCCTAGTCATTTGTTCCATCAAAGTATTGACTTCTTTACGGATGTAGTGGGTGAATTTTAAAACCCTTTAGCAACCAGATTATTTAGCTTTGTACGAAAAACTATCTTCAGCCTTCTGTATATGTGCAATAAGGTCTCATAAAACTTTCAACGAATAACTATCAGATCCTTATGAAACAGGACTGTATGATCCATTGGGGCATTAGAGGGTCCAACATTGCCTTCTCCTATGCGTGTATATGTCCCACGCGTGCGAGCAGCGCTTGGCTGTACCGTGGCGTGGCATCTTCACGTCACTGCCCTTCTACGCAACGGCTGTGGCCCACACGACCTCGGCGTGGCTCTTCTACATGCTGCTCACTGAGCTGCCCACGTACCTGGACCATGTGCTGCACTTCGACTTGAAGCAGGTGGTGTCTGTGTGTCCAGCTCGTGTCTGTGTGTGTCCAGCTCGTGTCTGTGTGTGTCCAGCTCGTGTCTGTGTGTCCAGCTCGTATCTGTGTGTTCAGCTCGTGTCTGTGTGTCAAGCTAATGTATGTGTCCACCGGGTGTGTGTATGCGTATGTATATACAATGCATTCCGCTTAATACGACCTTATTTGTCATAGTTGTATTTAGCGACTGGTCACGCTTAGGGGAAAAGGATTATTTTCCATAAAAGAGCCAAAGAAAACGACAATCAACATCTTGAAAACTGTTACTAATTTCTCAAAACTTAACCTCTAGAAGTAACTAAACCCTTTCTAGATAAGGTCTAATATGTGGTTCATGATGATGTACCGACATACTTGCAGAGATTTTACAAAATATTTGAAAAAAGGTGACTGTCGAAACAGATGTTCAGTGTAAGAGAACAAAACAGGAAAGGTTCCCTATAACCATAACTTCAAGACGCTTTAGCTCAAGGCTCAAAGAATAAATTCCAGAGTTTAAGAGAGAACGTAACGCTTATTAATGTGCCAATTAATCGTGCCGTTGTATGCCTGTGTAGATATTTCTGCCTCGTGTTGACAGAGGCCTTGCATTGCCTTGTCCTGCATCGTCATTGTCTTTTTTGCTAAAAATCCTCTCGAAAGTCAGTGCATTTTTTGTGCGGTCGTCAGTATGTCTGCTCATCCGAGGATTGTAGATAGGGGGCTATAAACCGTGACTATAATAGGAATAATAATAATAATTAGTACGTAAAGATTTCATAACTAGATTCTCAACTGGAGTGGTGTGGGGTGTGCAGGACGCGCTGCTGTCATCCCTGCCGTACATGGCCATGTGGGTGGTGTGCGTGGCGTGCGGGGTGCTGTGTGACCGCCTCAGGACCTCTGGCCGGCTCTCCACCACCGCTGCACGGAAGCTCTTCAGCTCCGTCGGTCTGCTCCCCTGGGGCCTTCCAGATACACTGGAGATCTCCTCGTGTGCATGACTATCCAGAGGAGTCCAAAAATATGCACTTGCTGTTTGTAATTATGTAATTTCTAGATAAAAGACTGCGCGGAGTACCACCGAGCGCCACCTAGCCACGGCTAATTTTAAAATTACACTCGAAGTCTCCGCTGGAGATTTGTAAGCGTAAGTCTTTTCGTTACGGGATTATTGAAGTGCAAACAGTGAGTTCATTTTTTAAACCCCCTCTGTATACAAACGTATGCAGTGCCTGCAGAAAGAATTCGTACCCCGACGTTAGCGCTACGTTTTTTTGCTGTACCTCAAAAACTGTTCATTGCAGGGTAATGAAACTTGCTTGTGCTATTGATGATATGCGTGAAAAAACACATACAAAATTTCTGTTTCGGATACAACGCAATAAAAGATTTATAAACGTTGCTAAAAAGTACGGATCATAAAGTGTTCATACCGAACAGACTTTCATGACCGGTAGTCAACCGTGCACCGCTTCTGCTGCACTACATTCGCTGAAAGCTCG
>VOMN01093429.1:0-15405 GCA_014899125.1 Orchestia grillus
AGAAAGTGTGCCCTCCTTCAAAACAAAGATGTTCGTCCACACTCAGCTTGATAGACCAAAGATCTCGGGAGAGTTTGGTTAGAGAGCAATACTTCATCCTCCAAAGTCTCTTGACCTTTTATTTGTCACATGTTCAAGGAAACGCAAAACAATTCGCATGGTTTTAAATCACCATTATGAGAAACGCTAACAAAGAGATGGGCTTAAGTGTCGCATAAAAGTTGAAACAAATTTTTTGAACATGGCCTTTTTATGTTGGTTGGATGACACCGTCAGGATCTACAATACAAGCGAAATCAAATTAATAACTCAACAAGCTCAGAGTCATAGCATTTCGATCTCTAATATGTACCCCAAAATCAGATATTTTTTACATAATTCAAACCAGAAGCCCTTTCTCGACCGTCAAAATTTTGTTGGATTAATTATTCCCATGGAACGCTTTTGCTGACGAATTGCATTCAAAAAACTTTTTAATACTGAAAGCACCAAATGGTCACCAGTGCAGTTGTTTAATTGCGACGGGGCAGAAAAGTTTTATTCGTCAGGCACGTACGTGTCTCTNGCGGTCGGGCGCGTTGGCACTTGGAGAGAGCGCAGCAGTTTGGGAACATCGTCTAGTTCTCTATGTTTTATAATTTTCGGTCATGGACTTCAAAACAAGCTTGGGAAGTAGTCAATAAATGAAATAAAATCAAATTCCAAAGGCTTTGCTGCTCATTTCATTGACCGACGCCGAATAGCTGGACGAGTGTCGGAACAACTCAAAAGTTGTAGAAAGTTCTTCCGAATTTTGACTTCGGTGAGTGAAGCAGCGACGGAAGCACAGTTTCGCGGCGATTGGTCTAATTTATGGACATAAATCTCTTCAATCTCGTTAGTGCAAACGTGTGTGCAGCTTAATATGAATTGACGGTCCTTAATGGGCGTGCGAAGGCATATTTCTCAGTAGTGAAAAAACCTATGCTGCTGTGCATACGTTATGTGACGTCATTGCTGTCGAGAGAAAGCGAGGGTGAGATACGAAGCACCTGGTGCTCTGCGAGGTGATTAGCAAGTTTCTGATTATTTTACACGAAGTATAAAATTGATATCATCAAGTTTTTTTAATTGTACAGCTAAGAAAAATATTGAATTTACTCGAATATTTTTCGTTTGGCTTGTAGGATACGAAAACCTGAGTTTTATATTCATGATGGGATCCATCAATTCTGAGGAGCTCAGTTTTGAGGTTTTTGTCTGCCGCAAGCACCGCTCGCCAAATATTTCCTCGCTCGTTTTGGAACCCTTGCAATTGAATTCAAACTCCATCTTCAATCAAAGATTGTTGAATGCTTGTAAAGGATTTGTAGTGGAAATTCCATGGTATGAAATAGAGAACATTTAAAATATTTCTCACTGCGTAAATTCATGAGGCGTGCGTTGAAAACTGTATGAACACATACTAAAATGAAGACATGAAAAACAACAGAACTTCAAAACTTCCCCTTGTATACCTAAAACATTTCTCTTTTATAATTACCACTCGTCTGATCTGCTCAGTGAAATATAATATTATACCTCCATGCTCGTAGTATTATTCACGGTAATTAAGTAATTATCAGAGTGGTTCCTCAGTTTGGTGCCCCGCGTATCCCACTATCCCACCATCACAGGGCCACATCCTACCAAAATCTGGGCTGGAAACATGTTTTCATTTCTTCAAAGTTTGCTCATTAATTTTCCGCGAAAGACTACTTTTTTCCTCTGTTGCGAAAATGCGCACAAATGCTTATAATTTAAATTTGTTTCCAACGCTTCAATACAACATCCCATGTTTAATAAGTTCTTATGAAAAAGAATATAGTACACCGGTTGGTCTAATCCAAGTTAATCATTTTCGTATTATCATGCTGTCAAGAGATTCAGATTTAGAATACCTTTTTTAGTAATTTTTAACTGATTAATTGAACTTCCATGAATCTTCTTTTAAAAAATAAATGTTGTTTCACTTTCCTACATTGGCCTTGAGACAAAGTTTTTAAAAGAATTTATTACAAAAAATGAAGTTCCGCTGTCCTAGTTAAGTTAATAAAAAGCTTAAATGAGCTTGTTCACTTTGAAGAAAGAGGAGAGAGAACATTGACTTGAAAAATGACTGTTTTGAGCATCACTTATGAGTTTTGAGCAGTTCCAGCTCACTCCATTAGAGTGATATCAAATAAACAGTTTATTGCCACTAAGGTTGAAACAAAAATAGTCGTAGAGACAAATAGGAACTATGTTTAATTACCTACCTGGTGTAGATAACGAGCATAAATTACGGGTATGGTTTTGATAAAGCTCAGTCAAGAAAATATACAGAGTTTTAATAACCGTATGAACTTTTGTGACAATTTGCTTATGGTATTTCAGAACGACAAAACCATAAGCTACATATTTTGACCCCGTGCGTTAATTATAAGCTGAGACAGGATGCATCAGAGCCGTATTTCCCACCTCTCTACTCTGCGACAATCGATTCTCGAGTGCGAGCTGTTATACCGATGTACTCGGTATTTGGATGTACATTTCGGTGCCCTGGATATAACTTGGATGTACACTAATGTACATTTGAATATACCAGAGTACATCCAAGTTACATCTAGGGTGCCCCAATCATCAGCCTTACAAATATAATATTGTTCACCAGGGCGATGTAGTCGTACAAACAAGCTTTGCTTTAAAGAGATAAGAGCCCTGATATTACAGCTCGGTTCTTATCACTCTGAAATCTTTTTTGAAGTACGTTCTACCAGGGAGGTTTGAACCACTTTTCAACAATTGTTTTGACCTACATCCAATGTACAGGAATACAAGTACCACTCTCTAAAGGGCATAAATTTACAGAACCATATACCATCGCATGCCTCTCATTTGGTGAACGGAGGACAACTCGGACATTTATGTAAAACGCTTCAACGCATGAAAAATTATAGGACTGTTTTTTCTAATCATAAGGTAGACTCATAGTATAAGTCTTTTTGGATACGGACGTTGTATCTAGTAACCTATTTACATACTGCAAATGAACTACCTACAGGAGAAAAAGGTGTTAAAATGGAAGCAACGTGTTAACATCTTCTCAGAAACGTACTGATTACACTGACCATAACTTTGAATTCACAGTACTGTATGCAGATGGCCCCCTGCAGAGCGCTAGATCGGTTCCCGTAAATAAGCTGTCTATATCTTTATTGACTTGTTATAGCAAGCTATATTTTCCGTGTTATGTGATGTTTACTCTAATTAATACCGTTCTATGCGGGGAACGACTGTAGATCAGTCCTTTGCTGAAATCGATTCAGTGCTCTACGTGTTAGACGACTGTGCGCTGAACAAGTATCAGGTTCCGCTTCAGATCGAATATATGAATTTCGATTTTCCATGCTCTATATCATTAATACTATGCATTGGAAACCGTAGTAATGTATTTGATCAAGAAGGGCGCCTGGGTCTGGGAGAGGAATGGAGCAGGCCAGGAGGTCCTGTTAATTAGCAGCTGCTTGGTCTATTTAATTAGCAGCTGCTTGGTCTATTTAATTAGCAGCTGCTTGGTCTATTTAATTAACAGCTGCTTGGTCTTTTCGATTGACAGCTGTGTAGTCCATTTAAATAACAGATGCTAGGTCTGTTTAATTGACAGCTGTTTATTCTATTTAATTGTTAACTGCTTGGTCGACTTGATTAATAGCTGCTTGGTTTATTTATTTGACAACTACTAGGTCTATTTAAATAACAGCTTGTTCGCCCGTTTAATTAACAGCCGTTAGTCTGTTTAATTATCAGCGCCTTAGATTATTGTATCTATTTGCTGTGCAGTGCGCAAACTTGCCACGAAGTATACGGGCAGGGAACGCAGGCTCTAATCCACACCTTGTCCAAAGGAAGGGAACGAGGAAAAGAAGGGAAAAAGACCCACAAAAATGTTCAGCCCGTAAAAATATAATTGCATGCTAGCATCAGCGTCTTTCAACATATAACGCTGAGCCCAAAATTCTGTTGGGGGCTTTTGGTTCAGTAAGAATGAATTCAAACCGAAGTTCATTCGCTTTCGTCGTTCTGGTAAAAAGCCTTGGGAAAAATTTTCGTTCGTGATATCAAAACTATATATTCTAGACCAGTTATCGACTCTGACTAACTTCGCGGAAATGAATGCTTTCGGAAAAAAATTATTGATGTTTTTATTGTTTTCCTGGATGCGTGAGATGAAACGTTGATTTAGTCGTGCTTCTTTTCACTCCTTCAGCGAAGCTCAGTGCGGCTGTGCAGCTCTGTGAACGCCCGAGTTTACGATTGCGACGATGCTGCGACTATGTGCGTGCGTGTACCTCACTGAAACATGCGTGTTCTGCACTCAAACGCGCGTGTACTGCACTCAAGCGTGCGTGTTCGTTTCTTTTCGAGGAGGAGGACGTACAAATATGACTTTACAGTATTCCTCTGTGAACGAATGCTTGGAATGTATAACCGTAGTTAGTTATTGCACGAGCGCACAGTAGTGGCAGAGTTTTAGTACAGGAGAGAGACTATCAGATAATAAGAAAATTATTATCTTCTCGGTGAAGTGGGCTGTGAATGTCACTATTGGCAATCGGTGCAGTTAATTTAGCAATTGTCACTGACAGCAGAGCAGTGGCTCATTCCTCATGTCGGCTTTGGGACATTACTGCTGAGTTCTGTAAAGAGTCACTGACCAGTGTCTCGCCTATAGAGATAATATGCTCAAAACTGCCAAAATGCGTCAGAGAACTGCCGTCGGGGCAAAGACCTGCCTAAAGTCTTCTGGGTAACTGCGCTCATATTTAGTAGAGACGAAACTTCTGGGATTGAGTACCTTCAAGTTGGGAATCAATGGACTCGACACCCAGGTCTACTATTTTGCCGGAGTATCAACGTATAATTTTCTATGATAATTATCAACCGTCGAAAAATAGAATCCCGAAAAAGCGCAATGATTTTTAATAAGTGGTCCTTCGCATAGAGTTTTCGGGCTTTCACGTTTCAAATTTATTCGGATATATTGTCAAGTAATTGTTAGGGTACAACAATTAATACTTACCATATTCATGAGCAGACGCACTACATAAGGCTCTAACATGCAAAAAATACATAGATAACGCCTGAACTTCACAGAACAGACTTTTCAAGAGCTGTCGCCGCGTTCCCAGATTCGGCGAAATCTCTGCCAACGAAACATCCAAGGAAGTGTCGAGTGGCACACAGCGCCGTCGTCCAAAGTCTCGAAATAGAATCGACGCCTTCGTATAGATTTCAAAGTATCGTTAGATTTGCCTGCCCGTTGTTAAGGAGGTTTCTAGGGTAATTTTCTCAAGGTATTATCGGTCGAAGCCTTTCTTACGACGGCATTTAGGGGCTGTTGCCGATAGGTGCGTTCTTGTTCTAGCAAGAAGTTCCGAGTTTTGGCTTCGCTCCCGAATAAAAGATGTGTTGCGAAGGCGGTGGTCGAGGACGTTTTTTTTTCTCGTAAAATTCGTATTGCTTTGGGCTGCAAACGCGGTTCTGCGTTGCTCCAAACGTGTTGTTATGGGCTTGACTGTGTAAGGTGTCTTTTGGGCTGAACATCCAAATGTGTGTGGGATAAGAAGTGCAAATGTAAATTGTGAGGGGTGCTGCGCTGTGCCAGTGTTTTCCGACAGGGCGTCCCACGAAAATAGAACCCGAAATGAAAATAATAGGGTTCGAAAATTATTAGCTGCATTTCTATTTATCTCGACCATATTTTTCGTTGAACGCTTTTAACGAATACTATTCGTTTGATAAAATATCTTCAGAAATATTTACCTGTTATTACTCCACTAAGGCTGTTAGCAACATGTTTGGGCAGGGAAGTCGAACAATAAAATGTACAGACCTCAATTTGACTTTAGGCTAAGTTTCAGAAAATAAGTCCTACCAAACTACTATGTGATAAATCGTTTTATTAAAGATATTGTAAACATGTTTGAAGTTCCAATTCCTTCCACATGCCGTCCATTTCTGTCCACGTACTTTTGAGCTCTTGATAACATCGATTAAACAACTCGTTTGGTTAACTGGCGATCATTTTTAAGCACACGGAATTCGTTAGTGATTCTTTCTTTTAATTCTTCAGTGTTTTAAGGGAGACTAAGTGTCATCATAGAAAATAATCACGTGGTGTTAGATCTGGGGGTTGTGGAGGCCACTCAATTTCATAACTCAATTCAGCTATGCAGTTATTCATCGATGCGGAAGAGCCTCACAAAATTAACAGACACTTGGATATTTCGCAATAATTTCCTAATCTGATTGTTGACCGCTCCTCGTGAACGATTCTCCTAATAAATGTGAAGTTAAAAAAAAAAGTTTGTGTATTCTAAACACAACCCTAAATTCTAAACATATGTGGTTTTGCCCCAGTTTACATGTTCTTCTGAAGAGGGTTAGAACAAATTTGACCGAAAGCTCTGGCTAAAAAGTATTTTCTTTATTATCGTTAATTATAAATTTGGAAAATTGAACTGCTCAAAACGTCCACAATTGGCACTGCTGAGATATTTTAAAATACAATAGAACACAAATTCTAGTTAGCAATCAAAAGTAGGAAAACAAAGTATAAACCTTTGCAATTAAATGGTTTCATCTATCTATTTCACTATATACTGACACACCCTTGTTGCTTGTTTGCTTGGTTGCTCTCTGTTACGTTCTTAAGGATATAGTGAGGAAAAAATTCACTGGTCCATATTCCTAAACTTATAGCGGCAGTCAGTAGCCTCGATACTGAAAATAACATTATTTCATGTAAGAGTTACCGTAACTAAGAGAGCATCTTAAGAATTTATCATCATTTGTCCCGCCATCTTTGGCGGGGGCGACCACTAGTACAATACTAAAATTTATGATCACCTCGCTTGCTTCTATGTAACCGTGCACAATCTTCGGCAATAACGTAGGGCAGTAATTCAAAACTTTCCTCTGTAATTAAATAAGGGTTTCTGCCTCGTACACTGGTTACGGTTCATTAGGGCTAAATTTAGACATTAATTAATTATTTGGCTTTGCAAATTAATTGCTTTATTTGGTTTTGTATGTTAGTTAGGAAAAAGGAATAATTATTAAAGGCTCGAACGGGACATTGAACTATCCCAACTGGTCATCTAGCATTTACTAAAATTTTATGCATATAACACGGGACAAATGTATTCAACCATTTTTGTGAAATCATTTTCGCACGTTAATTATATTATTTTCCTGGTCACATGATATCTGAATTCCTAGTATGTAGAATATTCTAGAAATTTGGAGATGAAAAATACAATTGGTCGGGTACGGAATTAGACGATTATTCACTGATAAGCCGTCGTAGCTTATATTTACTTAAAGGAAGTCATGCCGAAAGTTAAAGCAGTCTCAGAATATCTACATAAGAGAATAGTTCAGTTCTACTCTCAAAGGACATCGGACAGAAAGATTTCCATGAAAATTAATGTGCCAAATTCTGCAACTGCACAATAACTCGCAAGTTTAAGGAACATGGTTCAATTGTTGACTTACAAGTGTTAAGAACCTCATGGAAGATTGCTCTTCCGTCTCGTCAACTTTTGGTGAGGATGATGAAAAATAAACCCATGACTCACAAAGAGTTAAAAAGTGGCCTGGCAGCCTCCGGGTCACAAACGAGTGAAAGAACCACCATAAGAGAACTTCATTACAACGGGATAAAATAATTCACCCCCCATATCCCCCCACCTTCAGCGCTAAAATCATGTCATCTAAGCTTTTCCAGAAAACACTTGGAAAAAGACACGTATTTTGGTGACAACTCTAGCGCTCGTCACAACCGTGGGGTTAAAAAGCCCCTCTGCTTGGCAGGGGTGCGCTATTATTGTTAAACGTAAAAGGATTGGAAAATTACGGTAATGTGTAAACATTCTTTATTAGTTGCATTTTGAGATGCACATTTTCTCTCAAATGTTTCGCGCTTTTAAAAATTGCATTCATGCATCAACGAACCCGCGAGTTTCAATGGAATTGAATTAGTTGTCATTGATTTAATTAATAAACTTGATTACAGATTTTTTGTTCTAGTTCTTGTGCAGCGTGAGAATTTTGCTTATGCACTCATCCCTAGAGTGTAATGTTATTCGTATAATGGGGATATACTTAACTCTAACTTCATTAGAAACAAGTATGTTTTCACAAGTTGAACTTGAACGTCGGGTTAACAGCATTAAAATTCCCCCGGTATAATTTAGAATTTATACTCAAATGTTCCTTTTTATTCGAAAAAATTAACATTCCGTGATGTCATTATTGCCATGGCGTCATATTGTCGCAGCGTGACGTCACAAGAACACTATCCTCAGTATGTAAGCTTCTCTCTTTTTTATCACGCCATTAGCTTTCAGTAACGATCAAGTATAAAATATTCATAGCTTTACCGGTAGATTCACCTTTCCCCCTGACTGGTCTACAATCGAGTGTGTCACAGAATTTTTGCATTCGAAAGGGAAGTTTTCGCTCCCCATGAGTCGGGGATATTCACGATTGAAATCTATCGATTTCGCAAGTGGTTCGAAATAGGGACGTCTCTTCAAAATGCTAGAAAGGGAGAAATGGGTTTTGATTTCCGCCTTGATTTTGATGTCGTAGAGGGTGTCATATATTCTTAGATTTATTTTCGCATCGCTGCGTGATATTATTGAAAGCTTCAATCAAGTATTTCGAACTTTTTCGCGTTGTTCAGAACGAGTAATGATAATGACAGTCACGCTTTTCATTTATTTTACGTTGCTGAAGTTGAATTTAAGACTTAATTTTACAGGACCATTTATATAAGTTTTGGTAATATCCAGCAAATAAACAGTCATTTTGTTAATGACTGAGATCCCTGCGTAGAGCATACGTTAAATAATCCCTGGAGAAAATAAAGCTCTGTTTCATCGAATGCTTTATTCTAGAATAAAGCAAAATAAATTTTTGTGGCCCGAAAAGTGCCAATAATGTTCCAATATTCCGTAAAAACGGCGTTACCATGAGCCTGACGTCGAAGGATAAAGCGACAATGAATCGGACTACAAAACTTAGATTTTTAGCATATAAAACTTTCGGGATGCAACATTCGAATTTCATTGGGATATGAAACATAAAATCAAGACACAACACTTAGATTGCCATATATATTTACACTTATTCCGTGTCAGCTCTCATTGTAGTTACAACTTAACCAATTTTCATTGTTTTTATTCTTAAAATTAATTTTATACGCCAGCAGAGCTACAAAAAGATTGCACTGAGCAGCGCTACAAGCAAGCCAGCAAGGGAGAAGTGAAGACAGAAAAAATATTGATCGTAGCAAGTTCGTTAACGACGCTGGAAAAAGTCGAACAAACAGAATCTCGTAAAAAATATTTCGTTGTGTGTGACGAGGAACATGGCGTCACGTACTGCGGCTTCCAGGGGGTGAGCACATCAGCACATCTTTTAGTGCATGCATGTGCAGCTGCACACACACACGCCTTCACGTTCGGGATCCTCGATAATCAAATTCGTGCCACAGAGACCGATGAGCAGAAAACTGGCGTCATGAATTAAATTATCCACACACGCTGTAAAGAATGCGTAATTTAGCTACGCCGCAAAACATTGCGTAGGGCAATATAACAGGGCGATACGAAAAGTGGAAGAAGAATATCTTTATAACTCTCATGAAAATAACTTGTCGCGAAGGTCTCATAGACGAATTATCAATACGCGTTTACTTGCTGTGCTAACAATGCCCTGTCATCCAACTGCAGGCCTGCTTTCTAGCACAAAAAAAACGTTCATTTCATCAAGTTCCGAAACGCGTCTCCTTTATTTCGAACGTCCGCTTCTCACAAAAACATTTAAAGTACACAAAAGTTTGTACAGCAGCTCGCTGCAGATAAAAGTTAGTCGCTCATAGCGAAATGTGTTTGTTTATTCCTCTCGTTTAGCGCCATGGAAAACAAGCCGTGTGCATTACGTGTTCCTTTTTCAAAGGAACAGGCATGAGCCGCATTTTAGTGTTTTCAAGGAAAAGTTTCTTCATTTGAGACATGTTTACAACTTCCAGAACAGTTCATGTAGCTCAACTTGAACGCGCTTGCAAAACATAGCTGGAAACTCCACGGAAAAAAGTACCTCGAGAAGCAAAGTTCAAGCGACGTTTGTTCGTCTCGAGTGGACCGGCTTTGTGCTGTGAGCAACGTGACGGGGCCACGCCGGGACTTGGAAACGCCTAGTGCTTGCAGTCAGGACCTCGCAGGTGATGAGTACCGCCAACCTCGGTGATGAGTACCTCGCAGGTGATGAGTACCTCCACCCTCTGAGATGAGTACCTTCAACCTCGGAGATGAGTATCTCGCAGGTGATGAGTACTTTTAATCTCGGAGATGAGTACCTCCAGCCTCGGAGATGAGTATCTCGTAAGTGATGAGTACCTAACCAGGTGATGAGTACCTCCAATGAGTACCTTGCGGCGACCTGGCATGTAGATGCTTTAAAGAGCCCTCAGTAGGGATTACGAAGGCGCACTCGCTGAAAATGTTTTTACAAGATTTTCGAGATAATGAAACTTCACCACGTTAAGAAGGATTTCTTATAATGGAGACGTGTGTCAGGTTCAAGCAAAATGAAAGTGCGGCTTAGTACATTTGTATGCTCGTTAAAATGAGGACGAAAATTTTTTAAAACATACACTCAGATTCAAAAAGGGATAAATTACATAAATGAGTAAATTCTGTACCATACTGTAACGTTGCCTGCTAGAGTACTCAAAAATCACGGTAATATTTTTATTGAAACACAAAAGCAGAAAGCTTTGACAAAATGACTTTTTGTTTGTTTACTCATACGGTACATATCTCATTACGATAACCGAGGTTAATTACATACTGACAGTTGATGTTCATTCGCCCATGACACCCTTTGTCGAGATTTTTGTGACATGATTACCACGGTCACATTCAGGACACGAATCTCTTTCTTTAGATTCTGCCGGCTCTAATGAAATTTTACAAATGAATGAGATTTTACTTAAATGACTGTTGGAAAAATATAAGTTCCTCTGCATGGTGATAATGTTCTTCTCTTTTGGTATTCTTTGACATTATTTTTATCTATTGTATTCTTTTGATGGGATTCGTCTCTTTTGTGTTCTTTTGATATTGCTCGTCTTTATTGTATTCTTTTGATATTATTCTTCTCTTTTGTGTATATTCTTTGATAGTTTTTTTCTATATTGTATTTTTTATAGTCTTCTTTTCTTTCGTTATCATTTAATAGTTTGCTTCTCGGTTGTATTCGTTCGATAGAGTTATGTTCAGCTTATCGTTTTTAAGCTTTTTTTTTGTTTTGTACTCCTAAACACCTAAATTCCTTCAAGTGCACTGTTTCAAAATGTGTTGTTGAACCCTGTGTGATGTGAGAATGTGTTGTCTGAGATAGTGTGGTGTGAGAATGTGTTGTCCGAGATAGTGTGGTGTGAGAAAGTGTTGCCCCAGATAGTGTGGTGTGAGAATGTGTTGCCCCAGATAGTGTGGTGTGAGAATGTGTTGTCCGAGATAGTGTGGTGTAAGAATGTGTTGTTCGAGATAGTGTGATATGAGAACATCCTATTCGAGTCTGTGTTACATGAGGACGTATTGTCAGAGCCTGTGTTGATATAGGACATGTTGTTCGAGACAGTGTTAGTTGATCACTTGGTCTCACGTAATTCCTGATCGCGATATTCGATACATTGTCGGCAAACAATGTCATTCGTTAGCTAACTCTGAACTATAAAAGGAACTGACATTTAATTTTACACGCTACTTGAGGTGTTGTTTCTCAATGCATTCATTTCAGCCCTGAAAGTCTTAAAAAGAAAGTACGGTGCAGTGCCAGGAGTAATCCTTGACAAAAACTCAATTTCTCCACTCAATGTAGAAACTTCAATCTAAATGAAAGAAAATACTTGCACAGAAATGCTTTTCTGCAACTCTAATCTTTTCGTGTGAATGTCTTTTCAGTGAATTCAGCGCCCCCAACTTCAGACGTGTGTCTGAAACCAACGACGGCCGCGGGGCAACGTCTCCATCGACCTCGATCGTTGTCAGACGAGAAAGCAAGTTCTGCGAAATCCTTCCAACCTTTCTACCAGAATACTCCATTTTATCTGAAGCTGTTTATGCTCTTCTTTGCAATCTACGACATTTTTCTATGACATTCAGCTTTATCTGAGGTTGTTTTAATGTTTTTATTTTAAATTGTATTGATAAGCGACGATTTTACATTACTCACATGAGTGGTAGATTTTTAGTGCTCCTTTTACTCTGCTGTTGAAATTTCCCTTAAAGTTGTGTCCAGGGTGAGGCGTTTTGCAGCTACATCAATATTTCATTGCTAAGACGAGAGCAACTCGAGGATACCATTATCACTTTCAAGTAATTAACCCTCATTTGTATGTAAAATTGCTGTCCGTATGTTATGATATGATCAAACTTGGCCCTCGCCAATGATGTTTTGAGAAAGAGATTTTAAATTTTCCGCCCCCGCACATCGCCAAAAATGAGAGGCCGGAGTTCATGCTGCATCCCACAGCCTCAGTGGCCTGCAGCAGCGAAGATTCTTGAATACTTGATTTCAAAATCCAATGGGAAAAATGCTCCGTAGTTTACAATAATGATCTTCTCTTTTCAGGGACGAAAAAAATATTCTTTAAAGATGAAATATTAAAATAACGCGGGAATGCGCAACATTAGAGCTCACGACTTAAAGTTATACATTTCTAAAATCTGTATTTTTTAAAACTGAATGCGTATGATGTGAAAAGAGACTTGCTCGTGATCATTCAAGGCACTGAAGATTATTTATTCAAAACTTGGTCTGTTTATTTTCCACACGGACCTCAAACTTTAGACAGACAAACAGACGCAACTTGAGAATTTAGAGCAAGCCCTTCAGCTGGGGAGACACGTTCCCGCCGCTGCCCTTCAAGCTTCCCACAAAAGACAAACTCCTGCTACAGGAGGTGCCGACTTCGTTTGGGGGGGGGAGAGCTTCGGGGGAAAAGGTCGTCAAAGTTTCTAATGTGGCTGTAATGAATTCAGACGGTACGCTCAAAAATGCTCAGAAAATGTTACAGATCAAGCACAGGTTTTTGAGTATCACAAGTCTGTGAAGCTAGCAGAAGTGACGTGATTGAGTATGCGTTAATTGACTCGACCACACGGTTATCTTGGATAGGGCGTGAGGCATGTGAAATTCTACCGTGCTATAGGAATGCATTATGTAGTTTCACACTTTGAGTTAAGGAAAATGAGAATTTACAATAGGTGGTGTCCAGAATAGGCGTTTAAATAAGAATGCGAGATTTATAACCCGTGTTTAGCATTTAAAAAGTATAACGTCTATTTAAGTGCAAAACTCGACTGCTGTAATCGATCTTCTTTTGAAATCCCTAAAAATGCATTCCATTGAACTCCATTTCAAATTGACGGGTCGAGGTGAAGTCGGGGCAACTTTTCAATCAATATTGGAGTGAGGTTGGACGTCAAGTGGCTGTACAGTCCTGGGCGGACTGCACGGTAGGTACCGTAGTTGGGTGTGTGCCGATATTGTCTTCAGACTATGACAGATCGTGCAAAGGCCCCTTTAGCCAGCGGGAGTCCGTGGAGTTCTCACAAGACAGAGCAGGCTCTCACGCTGCACAGGGTCTCGTGTGTTGTGTTAACGCGGTCTGGTCCGACTCATTTTTGTACCCTTTGTCAACCAAGCAATCCAGCAATTTTGTACACGGTGTAGGTGGCAGGGCTGCCACACGGTGTAGGTGGCAGGGCTGCCACACGGTGTAGGTGGCCTGGTTGCCAGATGGTGTAGGTGGCCTGGTTGCCACATGGTGTAGGAGGCGCCCCATGTTCGAACACGTTAAGCAGGCGTCTGCCAAGTCCCAACTGTGGTGCAATGCTCTATTTTAAGGCGGGTTCTCCCCACCATAGCGCATCATGTTTTGGTCATCACGCTTGCATCACTTTCTCATGTTGTGTGCATCTCATTTTCGCAGTGCATTTCTGTATCGAACACGTCGCTGGTGCTGGGCTGCGGAGTGCTGCTCACTGCTCGGAAGTCTCGAAACCGGAGTGCAGAAGTGCTATCGCTGGACAAAGCAATTTAATGGATCACGAAGCAACATTAGTTCCATAACTTTCAAATTCGGTGTTCAGATTAATTTCACCCTTCGCAACGTTTCATTCACGACACATTTTCTTCGTTGCTGATATCATTTTGCAATACGGTAATTGAGTAAAAAAATATTTTAAGTCTTCAAAATCGTCGCGCTGTGATACATGAAGCAGTGAGTTGAATTTCAGACTTTCCTCCATCAGTAATCTCCGTCAACCAGTCTTTCAGGTGTTTTGTCTAACTTTTCAGAATTATATATTTTGTTTGACGAGTCATGTTTGTTTTGTCAATGTGTCAAGTCATTTTCGTTTTTGGTTCTCGAACTCGCTGTATATCTCCTGAGGGAATTGTACCGACTGAGGAATAGATGAAAATTGTGTACACTGACGAATGGATGAAATTGTGCATACTGAGGAATGGATGAAAATTGTGTATACTGACGAATGAATGAAATTGTGCATACTGAGAAATGGATGAAAATTGTGTACACTGACGAATGGATGAAATTGTACATACTGAGAAATGGATGAAAATTGTGTATACTGACGAATGGATAGAATTGTGTACACTGACGAATGGACGGAATTGTGTACACTGACGAATGGATGAAATTGTGCATACTGAGAAACGGATGAAAATTGTGTATACTGACGAATGGATGGAATTGTGTATATTGAGATGGATGAAAATTGTGTTGACTGAGAAATGCGTGAATATTATGTAGACTGAGGAATGCGTGAATATTGTGTAGACTGCAGAATGGAGAAAAAATTTGTATATCCCAGAATAGATAAAGATTGTTTAAAATGCAGCGTAGCTGAAATTATGCAGACTGCGCAATAGATTAAAATCAAGAGGAGTACTAGCCAGAGATATTGAAGTCTGTGATTGCACAGAGAATGCAGCAGCAGAGCGACCTGACACTAACGCTGTGACCTAACACGTCAACCGTACAAAGATGCAATACATTGATGAAATACAGTGCGCGTCATAATGTAGGCCCAAACCGAATATCATCACCCGAAAGCACCTTCATAACGGCAATCAGCTTCACGTCTCACCGCACGTTTTAATAGGCTTAAAAAATATTGAATTCATCAATCGCAGGCAGCAAGTGCCTTCAAACATCAAAACGCAATAGCTTCTCTCTACTCACATTCAGCGTCGCGTAAGGAACATTCGCTGTCAGGCGTGAGAAACGAGTAGGGGGATCGGCAT